>JANBPT010000705.1:0-25420 GCA_027575765.1 Tieghemiomyces parasiticus
ACCGGTTACCAGCACGCGAAGGCCAAATATACACGCAGCCGGCTCGAAGTGGCGGCGGAGAAGGTAGGGTATGGCTCAGGATAGAGCAGGGGAAAACATACAAGAACCCAGATGTAACGACTAGCAGGTAGCCCCGACGGATGGGGTGGACGAGAGACACGGTCGAACGGGCCGACCAGCCACCCTACGCATGTTGTGGTACTAAGGGAGGGGAATAGTAGCCAGTCAAACTCATGCAGGGTAGGTGAGGAGGTGGAGGGGTTCTCTTACCCCCCTCCCCACTTCCAAGCAAAACGGCGACAATCCCCGGATCAGCACCTGCGCCACCAAATATACCCCACACACACGAGAATGGTAGACACCGCTGTTGGAGTGATGTGGAACTTAATGTGTGGAAGGTAGGGAAGGGAAAAGTGCGGTACTATTGGCGCTTTTCAACAGCTGCCGTGGGGTCCATCATCTTGTCCACCACCGCGGGGTCTCGGGAAGAATAAAAGTGAAGTTCCCGACAAGCTATATCTGGGCGACAGGGTTGGCCTTATCCCGCGAGCCTAACCGGCCGTTGAGACCCGTGCTTGCCATCTGCTCGTAGACGCGCTGCTTGTACTTGGGCACGTTGACAGTCCGCATGTCCGGCCCACCGGGCGGTGCGGCGCCCGCAGCGAAGGCTGGGTCCATAGTCAGGGAGGCTCCGGATGTAGGGGCAGCGGTAACGGTCCCGTAGCCGAGGGTCGCCGAGGTATAGGGTACGGAGACGGCGGGAGACTGACCGGCCGGTTTGGCGTAATGGGCAACGGTGGCGGCCATGCTCGCAACGGCTCTACTCTCGATGGTGGCTGCCGTGGTCGGCGTGGTGCACTGGCTGAGCATTGGCTGGATGATCCGCCGCCGTGCGTTGATAAACCAGTTGCTGATTTGGTTGAGGGTCAGGTTGGTCTGCCGGGCTAGGGTCAATTTTTCCTCCTCG
This sequence comes from Tieghemiomyces parasiticus, assembly GCA_027575765.1. Taxonomy (NCBI): domain Eukaryota; kingdom Fungi; phylum Kickxellomycota; class Dimargaritomycetes; order Dimargaritales; family Dimargaritaceae; genus Tieghemiomyces; species Tieghemiomyces parasiticus. The sequence continues at coordinate 968 of JANBPT010000705.1, forward strand.
GTAGGATACGGGTGCATCATGTGTTCCAAAAGCCAGGACTTGAGCATGGCCGTGACGTGTTTGGGCAGATTCCCACGCCGTTTCTTCACCGACTTGTCGGCGGTCGGCGTGCCGACGTTCGTGGCGTTAGCGGTCGAGTGCGGTGGCGGCTGATCACCCGCCCCGGGAGGTGATACGCCTCCGCCAACTAGGTTGAGTCCGGGATTGAAAAGAGAGGCCGGTTGTGGCGAGCCCAAACCAAAGTGGCCAGGGCCTGGAGTCGGGTAGGGCGAGTGGGTGACACCATAAGCATGGTTGCGAGCTCGCCTCGTTGGGCCAGCCCCTGGCGGTAGGTCGCCGGCCAGGGGACCGAACCCGGGCATGGAGTAGTTTACGGCGGGATCCGGGGAAGGGAACAAAAGATTATATTCGGGCAAGGCGGGGGTCGCCTGGAGGAAAACAGAGCTTTTCATCATCTCCAGGGCGCGCAGGTAGGCCATTTCCGCGCACGGGTTGACCTCAACTGGCGCCGCTGGATCGGCGCCGGTGGCTGGTGACTCGGACGGGAGTGGGGTACCGAAGCTAGATAGGGGTGACGAGTGGAACAGCACCGTGGGGGTGAACTGCTGTGGTTGCAATAGCAGCGGTTGTGATGGTGCCTGTTGTGGGTAGTAGTACGAAGGGTACGGCATGGCCGGGACCTGTGGGGGGAAGGTCGGGGCCATCAGGTCGGACATGGGGGCGGACGACAGGGCCGTGGCGTTGCACGACGGTTGGAACTGACCCGCGTGCAGCGACAGGGCCATGGTGTCGGGTAGCGGCTCCAGGGCGATATGAGGGGCACGAGGACGAACCGGTCCCTCAAGGTTCGGGGAGGGAAAACTCGGTGGCGTCGGTGAGGGGGAGAATATTTTGACACGGACAGGGTATAGATACGCACGGACGAGCTAAAAGATAGAAAAGTCACTGGGCCAGAGACTATGGATAAGACGACGACGGCGAGGCTACAGGCTGTAGGTCAGACAGACCAGCGCGGGGAGAGCGGATAAAATCAGGGAGAAATTGAAGGCGACTCCGGGCGACTAGAGGGTGGTGCTGAGGGGTCCGACAGATAGAAGGGGGGCGGCTGGATAGACCCGGGGTCACGAGGATAAATATATGTATATAGAGAGAGAGAGAGAGAGAGAGAGCGCGCGCGATAATAGCGGGAGTGGTGTAGACGAGCCAGGAGAGTGCAGTACATATACGGGCAAGAGTCGGAGTTGTCAAAATTGATATATGAGGGGCGAGGGACCGGGTGGTTAGGGGAAGGCGAGTGATCGGTCAGATGGGCACAATGTCGAAGTGGCGTCAGCGGGTGAATTGTCAGAACAAATCACGGGAAAGCGTTTAACAAAGGAACAGGGAGAGAAGGGCGGAAGAGGTAAGCGAGTCAGGAGGAAGGAAAAAAGGAAAGGACGTGGGCAGCGACCAGCCCGTGGAACAAAGGGCGGGAGCAGAGAAGTGGGGGACCTGGTAAAAGGACTGGGAACGCGTACTCCTCTATACGTGGCCGGAGAGGGCAGAAAAGTTACGTGTAAGGAGGTGGACGAAACGGAGGAAAGGAGCGGGACGTGGAGGGGCAAAGCCAACCATAAGAAGTCTTAAAGGCTAATGTTGGCTCGAGGCCGGGGAAAGACAGAGGCCTGGCGCTAGTAAAGAAGAGAGGGGAGGGGGCGAGGGCCACACATGCGATGTGGACCAGTCAGTGGAATTATCGGGACTTCGGTCGGAGCGGTCAGGCGTCTATACAGGAATTTAAGTGACAGTGACAGCTCTGAAGGGCCCCCGGACAAGTGTCCAATTGACGAATTCGACAAGTCAGAAGGAGGGGGGACAGTGGGGATAATGGCCAAGGAGTAAAAAAAGGTAAGGCGAGCGCAAGGTTGAAGGGAGGGATGGCAGGCGGGGCAATTAAGTGGTCCGGAAGGGAGCGACAGGGGGCAGCAACGTCGATAATTGGACCGAATGCGAGGGAAATTGGGGGGCTTGAAGGCGACAGGTGACCGGGGCAAAGACGGGTCGCTATGGCCAAGGAGGACAAGGCCGAGCGAAGGGATAGGATGGCGAACGATAGGCCCGCGGTGGAGACAGAGGGAGGGCACGGCGTAGACCAGGAGCCGCCGAAATACAGGGCCAGGCCAATCGACCGAAGGTGGTCAGGAAGAGAGAGGAGCTGGGCGGGTGCAGGTCCAGGTGGAGCGCGTGGAGGTCGGTGTGAGTAAATCGGAGTGGGTACGTGTGCGTCTGAGTGGGGCCAAGTGTGTGGCAGGTAGATCGGTCGGGGACCAAAGGGGGAAAAGATAAACTAGGGTCTGGTGAGAACCAGGGTACATGGGAGGGCGGGGGAGAAGGGGTGAGGTGAGAGGATCCACCGCACGAACGTACGATGCGCCTGGGGAGAGGCAGGTATAGAGTGTGGGGAGGTGGTGGCGGTGAATATACTAAACCTAGGCGATGAAACGCAGCGTAGGCAGTTAGAGTTGAGGCAAAAAGTGCCAGCGTGCGGATGGGTTGGAGATGAAATGATCCACTTCCAAACCGAGTCGCAAAGTAACCACCCGAGTAACACAACGGGCCTGAAGATAAGGGCAAGGGGATGTGAGCGGAGGGGACCGGGCTTGCGAGGGGCGTTGGGAACGGAGCAGCGGGCCGATAATCCGGCAGAGGAACGGTCAGAAGTTGTATGCGGGGTACACAGGAACCTACCGCGCTGGAATGGAGTCCGAGCGGCCTGTTCGATGGACAGCCGACGCTAAGCTCATAAGAAAGGGAAACCGGAGGCAGAGTGGAGCGCTTCAGGCAGGATGAATACGACAGGGTCTACAGGAGTGACGTTCGGCAAGCGAGACAGGTAGGCATACCGGGGCGGGGCTCCCCTGTCAGAATATCGAGTGTGGCGTCTCAGAAAGAGCGGGCTTTAAAATAATGTGACAACGCGGGGATACACAGGACACTGGCGGACGATACCGCGCTATTCACAAGCTGGTATAACGTGGTACAAGTGTGGTCTGACAGGCCCGCAGGGGTCAGACGCGTGCGGCAAGTCGGTCGAAACGGAGGCGAGGGGGAGGGCGCCTGGAGTGTAATGAACAAGCCCGTCTGATGTGCGTTTGGATAAAAAAAAAGTCACGGATGGGTGAGTGGCAAACGATGACGGCGGCGGATGTGGATCAAGAGCTTTTACCGGACTGAGGGGAGGGGCGCAGTGCAGGCACTTGTAATGGCGGGGAATAGGCAGAGAGCGAGAGAACCGGGCGGGTTGCCGGTGCGCGGCCAGCTGGTCGGCTAAATAAACAATTGGGGGTGTCTATGTGCGTGGTTTCCGCACCAAGGGTGGGAGCCGAAATGACGAGCTTAAATGAAGTATTCGGGAAGAGAGTAGCAAGTGATTACAGCCTGCAGTGATGATAAGCAAATGCGGGGACAATAGTATTAAATGTGAAATGACAGTAATTGCCAGGGGGGATGGGAAATAGTAGAGAAGTGTGGCCCTGGGCCTGCGGCTAAAAAATGAGAGCGTGGGCAGGAATGTCGGCAGATGCCCAAATCCAAGCAGACCGGTGGGCAAGAGAAAGTGCTAGAGAACCGGACAGATCGGGGCTGGAGTCAACGTCCGCGTGGACAGGAAAGAGAAATGGTAGACCTGAGGTGGATAGTCAGAGGTAAACTTTGAAGCCACTGAGGCGGCGTGTGTACATATGCGGATCAGTAGGAGGATATGCGGTAGCAACAGATTAAGTAGTTGCATAGAACGAAGGGAGCTGGGTGGTGTACGACGGAGTAATGCGGCTTTAAAATAGTACCACTGAATCGCCAAAGCATGTAGGCACTGGTGCGGTGAAATACGAGTGAGGGCGGGAAGAATAGGGGTGGGACACATCACACGGCGGTTTACAGACCTAATGTGGACGGACAGTGGTGTGGAAGGTATGCCCGTACACCGAATGGCTAACTAAGGAGGCCAGCGGGAGCCGCAGGTGAGCAAAGCTGGGCGTGAAGAATGGGGGCGACAAGTTAGGCTTGCCGTAAGTCGGGCAACGTGGTAAGGTTGGGGGGGGGGTTGTGAAGCTTACTACTTGCAGCGGAGAGGTGAGGCCAACAGCTTGGCGATGGGGTCCAGGTAAGGGGCCTGTGTGGTGGGGCAACATGGGGGTGGTAGCATATCAAGGTACCATAAAGGGATGAGTTTATGGTGTTTGGGTACGGAGGTGTGGGAAATATACGGGCGTATCAGGCCGTAAATCTGGGAGTGGGGGGGGGAGTGAATGGCTTGGTGGCGGGGCGAATCCGTCAACCAATGGGGCTGGGAAAGTAGTGATGATAACGGTGGAAGCGACTTGTGCCCAAAGTGCCAGGGCATAGGGAATAATGAAGAGTGGTGGGTACTTGAGAATAAAAGGTCGTGGAAGAAAGTCATGGTGGCACACTGCGCCAACCCACTGGGGTGGCTGCAGCACGAGTCTATCAGCCACTGCCCTAACCCTGGCGGTGGTGCTGGCCGGTATACAGGTACATGCTGGCTGAACCTGAACTTACGTACCTAATAAAAGTCGGATTTTAGATGTCGCTACCTGGTTGTAAGTGGCAGTGCCAGTGGGATGATCTATAGAGGATAGAGGGCCGGGGCTCGCTAGCCAGAAATGTGGAAAGCGATGGGGAGGGGACCGGCCGGCTGAAGAGCTATATACTAATTTAAGTTTGTGCAGGGCGGATGTCCTAAAATGTGGAAAAAACGAAGATACCAGCCTGCCGGAAGGTAACAATGGTGTCAGACCAACCGGCCAAGTTTATACCGGCTGCATCACCGAGGATGGTTTGCGGGACAGGCGCCACAATAAATGCGCATATACTCCAAGCTCGAGGCGGACCTGGCGGATCGGTACCCTTGGGCGGTCAGCCTCCCCTTCCTTCAGCCAATCGCGTCCAAGCTGTCGTTCCGCTACAGCGCTTCAGGTCCCTCTATGTAGCTAGTTTGCTGGCCCACCATATGCCTTAACTATCGCTTCAGCCCACCGCCCTAGACGTGTCTTCTCTTTTTCTGGATTTCTGTCTACCATGATCCGCCGTACATCTCGGCTTTACTCTGGGTGCACTACGGCCACTGATTGGAAGCCTCCTCCAAACCCACAAGGCAACACAGGCAGGTGGGGTCAGATGAATGAGGCAGGTGTAAGTTGAGAGGCGCTGTGGCGTCTGTATAGTGTACAGCGAGAGTAGGTTGGTAGGTAGCGTGGAGGGACCTAGGGCGGCGGCGAGCCAGATGGAAATAGGGGGATGCTTTGGATCTACACCTTCACGCTCGCCTGTTGGTCAGCCACAAGCCACTCGCCTCTTTATCGCACTACAAATTATAAAGGCTGCGGGCCTATCTCATGTAGGTTAGACAAACGGTGGTTGTTCTGCTCACGGCGCTTATGGGCGGTGTGACCGTGGTGTAGGGCGTCAGTCTTTGTCAGTGGGGCTGGCTGGCTGTATACATGCCCTCGCAAAGCAGGCTGAAACGCAGCGGCAACGGCCTCCGCCCACACCGATGGAACGGGTGTCTCAACCTTCTCTATCTCGGCTGATCGGTTCGGCTCCAGTGCAGAATGTGCAAGGGCGGTATCGAAGCGTGTCGTATTCACCGCAATTACCTGCTAGTTAGGTATGGAAATAGAGGTACATGTGCGGCCATGGATGCGCCCTGCGTTAAAGGATCACCCTGCCACTGATCTTTCTTTCCTTAGCCTGCCGCTTCCAACCACAGGTCGCTCTCGTCCGAGCAAATCTCACATATACTCTGGGCCTAGTTTAGAAAGTCGTATAGGGAATAGACTCATCAAGGACACTGGTTGAGGACCGAGACACTATGAGTACATTTACGCTGACCATTTCATCTAGCCCCAATACCAAGCGAGGGCACGGTAGTAAAGGCGCATGACGAGTCGGGTAATCCAATGCTGGTGCTGATCGGCTGGCGACGAGGCCAGATTCGCAAGTTGTCGCTACCATCGGTGGACGAATCCCAATCGACAGTCTGGTAGACACCACCACGGGGCAGGGCAGCAGGTAAAGTTTAGAGGGGGAGGTGAAGATGGGGCGATCTAATCAACCGGTAATGTTGCGTTTCCCCAGGAAAACGGATGGCGTATATAGCATAATCAAGGGGTTGATTGATATTGTTGCATAACAGCCACGAGAAGGCGCAGTCGACATGCTGTGTCATGCCAGGAACTCGATACTACCGGCCGGAAACGCCATTCGCGGCGGTCAGGTCCTGTATCATCCCCCCCTACTTTCTACCGTTTTGACCACAAAGTTGGCAGGAGAAGTTTCGGTGGTTAGTTGAGGCCGGGCGCACACACTCAGTTAATCAATCACACACTGCAGCGTCCAGGTTCGGCATAATAATAGCATGTCTGCCCATCCACCAGTGTGTCCAGGGGTATTTGCCTAACCGAATGTCCTGCCGATATACTGGCGGCTGGGTCAGGTGCCATTGTTTGCTTCTGTGATGGACCTGTGATGTAGTTTCTGTAAATCTGGACCCGCTACTGAACAGGCTTAGTATAGCACCTCCTTAAATTGGATAAAAGTGATAACGCCCCGTAGGTGTTAATACATCAGCAAGCTGTTATTGACGACGGAGGTCTAGCAGATTTGGTATGCGTGGTTATGGGGTGCTAGGTATACGGGTCACCATTGTATACCAAGTTAATCTGACCTTGAAGGGACATCAGTCAAGCCATCCCGCTAGGGTTGCCATAAACATATACCGCATCCATACCAACTACCCGTTCATTGGGATATCTGTGTCAATTAAAATGCAGATGCGAATCTAATGGGCCAATATCACCATGTCTGTTCTCAGCGACCACTTCGATGATGCATGCCAGTCAAGATGTGTTGAATATGATGCAGTGGTGGTTGGACTTCACCAAAGGCTGGATGGATTCTTGAAGGACCTAGTTATGTAGCGCCGCTAATCTGCTGTTACGGACTGTCGCACGTGTATCCCGTGCTGTATCAAGCGGTAGACATTACCACGAATGCCTTGGCCGTGACGCTAAGCATCCATCATGATCACCCCAATGATATCCATCTCTGGCGTATTTCATGGATTTCTAAACGGTGCTCGTGACTAGGTCAGTAATGGCCTTGTCCACTATCCCTTTACCATCGTGTCCACAAGATAGATACTTGACCAGGTCGATTGGTAGAGAAGTTGGTCCGAGACTATTATGTCTAGTCTCAACTTGTATTACAATGTGAAATGACATGCCGTGCACGGGATTGCCGCTGAAATGGGGAGATGAAGGAAGTTAAAATTAGGCAAACTCATCGTCAGAGCTGGTATTCCGTGCCCGCTGGTTACCGGCCGCTTGGGCGTGATGCTTGCCTAGGAAGCCGTCATTACGCCGCCGCAACGAGGAACCTCCGCCCACGCCGTCGTCTTCAAGGTAAGCATCTTCATCGGTTTCTTCCTCCGAGCTGTCACCCGGCTGATCCGCTTCGCGCGGCGGTTTGGGGCTGTTTAGCACGCCCGTCCGGCGGAGGAGCGCTTCTAACTGGACCGTCTTGAAATCGTCCTTGTTGCCCAGTTCCTCGAAACCGACCACGCGCCGTACAGTGACACTGTTAACCACTGGGATCACGCAGGGCAGGACCCGGATCTTGAGTTTCTCCACCATAAAAGGGACGTTGGATACGTTGACCTTGAAGAACTTGGTGGTGAAGTACTTGCGCGCGAGGAGCTGTTATCAGGTCGGGGGTCGGGAGACCAGTAAAGGGGCAATTCGATGACAATAGCTAACGGGTTAGAGGCAGGGTTGCCAAACGATGCCAATCGACCATCCGATGCGGGCTACATAGCCAGCCAGGCAGTTAGGGGGTGGCGGGCGTTCAGCGTCATTATCACCTACCTGGAGATGTTTGTCCATAATGAGACAGCGGCGGAAGTCCGGGTGGTAGAAATGGAGTACGCACAGATCGGTCGAGGTCATCAAGTCCAAAGCCGCCTTCTCTTCGAATATCTCGGTGTATTGGCCGTGGTCGTTGGACCGCATGTTCTGGAGCTCGGCCATCCTGGCGGTTTAAGAGGGAACGCGTGCAGTGTCGACAAGGATGGGAGGATCAGACGTCCGGGGAAAAGTGAGCCCATAGTAGCAGCCAAGGTCACGGCGGCAGTGGTCCGGCAAACGAGGGGAGACCTTTGATGTCTCCTTTGGTAACTTACTGCTGTTTGAGGGCGTCTAGGCGCTGCTCACGGTAGGCGGCCACCCCGGAGTCGTTCTCCAGTTCCTCGAAGAGGGCGTCCTCTTCGAGGTCACTGGAAGCCTCCAGGCCCTTATAGGCTAGGCGCTCGATGTTGGCGTCGGTGGGAGTGGATGTCATTACTGGGAGGAGGGTCAATGGAAATAGCCGGAAAAAGAGAGCAATGCGATCCGGTTTGGGAGGTTGAGTGGCTCAGTGGACGTAAGGGCAGGGTGACTTGGCCAGCATGAGAAGCTCTGAGTGGATGCCGCGAATCAAGTTGGAGGCCAGATGGGGCGGTGTTCGGTCTCGGGCCACCGCTGCGTCGCCAACCAGGCACCATTAATTTCGCAGTTTCACTCCCCGGCGCCCGCCTGCGGTCTGCTGGGTATATCCGTCATACTACCCACGCTTCCCTTGACGACAGCCCGACAGATAGAGCTGGGTGCTGGCTTCGAGTTTACGCTCGGCTCGATTGTGGTGATGCAGAAGAGCTCCCTTCAGTCCTCAGCCGCGGGTCGCATTAGGCGTGTATGTATGGGCCGACCCTAATCTTGCGATTCTCAAGCATAGGGATGTTGTCACTGTGAGGTATGCTGCCCGGGTGATACTGGGTCAAGTGGCTTCCCCTTGATCCGCCGTGACGTTGGGTCTGTCTCCGTCTATCAAGACTCACAGCAACCCCCACCGTTCATTGTAGACTTCTATTAATTCGCCACCCTCACATCCACGTCCGCAGGTGGTGATTTCCCTTCTCGCCACCGTTTTTTTTACTTGCCCTGCCGCCACCACCTTCCGCTCCACCGCTATCCTCGCTAGCTTTGTACGACTCTCGTAGTTGCGACTCCCCACCCCCCGCCTCCAACACACCATTTGGCCATCCCCGCCATGGTCCCACCCACCCAGGGTCCCACAACCCACGCTGCTCTTGCGGGTGGTATTTTTTTTTCTTCCGGTGAGGCTTCGTAGTGCCAAAGTGGGAGAGGGAGGGAAATTGACATGGAATACCATTAGCCTGTGGACCGGAGAGTCCTGATTAGTCCACGCACCCACCCCCCGCCCCTCCTTCTCCTTCACCATCGCCGACCGCCTCTCCCTTCGACACCCTTCGAAGACCCGCCCTACCACGTCCATCTACCTGTACTTGACCTTGATAGTCCCTTGATACTTCGTCCTTTCATCCCCCTGCCTTGATTAGCGTTGCGCCATCTCTGCGCTTAATCGTGTGGACTGCACCCCCCCTCCCCCTTCACTCGTCTTTACTCCGCCTTATCCCGCCTCCCACCCACCTGGAACCCAAATCAGCACCATGTGGTCTCCGCAGCCCGAGAGTCTGGCCCAGCTGGTCCAGATGCTGGCCAACTCTATCTCGTCTAATAACGAAATCCAGGCTGCTAACGCCCAGGTAAGCCGTCCGATCTATTACGTTGGACGCAACCCTCCAGCGGGGCTTACCCGCCTGGTTCGATGGGCAATGCGGGCGACACATACCGGCCCCGCTCGTGGGGGTGCAGGACGTAGCCGAGTCTTGCCGGGGGGTCTGCCCTCGGCCGCCGACGAGTAAAGGTTGTCTGGCCCCGTCCCGCGATAAGCGCGGATCCCAAGACCTGGTTACTGTCCCTGTCCGGCATTCCCTCCCTTGAGGTCAAGTGACCGGGACAGCCATGGCTATGGCCGCACATACCCACACTCCTTACCGCCCGTGCTTGGATGTCTCTGCGCCACGCACCATCCTGTACCCTCCCCCCTGTATCACCCACTTCCGTCGCACCTGCCAACCTCGATATCTTCCCTCCTTGCCACCTCACCCTCCCTCACGCTACTTTGCACCCTTTTCTACCCACAGAAACTCGAGGAGCTCAATAAGATCCCGGATTACAATAACTACCTCATCTATGTCCTCACGCAAATGCCGCAGGAGACCACCGAGACCCGGGCGGTGGCCGGTCTGATCCTCAAAAACAACGTGCGCCTCCGCCTGCAGGAAATCGCCCCGCCCGTGGTTGAGTACATCAAGGCCGGCTGCCTGGAAGCCCTAGGCGACCCTGACGCCATGGTGCGCAGTACAGCCGGTAACGTTATCACTACCATCGTTTCGCGCGGCGGCGTCACCGCCTGGCCCCAGGTTCTGCCCCGCCTGATGGAGCTCCTGGACCACAGCGACTACAACGTTGTGGAGGGCGCGTTCGGAGCCTTGCAGAAAATATGCGAGGACTCGGCTGGCGAGCTGGACCAGGAAGTGGAGGGCACCCAGCCCCTGGACTTTATGATCCCCAAGTTTATCCAGTACACGGACTCTCCGCAACCCAAGCTACGCGTGTACGCCCTATCCTGCATTAACCAGTTTATCCTGAGTCGGCCCAACGCCCTGATGGTCCACATTGACGCCTTCATGCAGGCCCTCTTCAAGCGCGCGTCTGACGACAAGCCTGAGGTGCGCAAGCAGGTGTGCCAGGCCTTCGTCATGCTGCTGGAGGCCCGACCCGACAAGCTCCTGCCCGAACTGACCAACATTGTCGAGTACATCATCTTCTGCACCCAGAGCGACGACGACCAGCTCGCCCTGGAGGCCTGCGAGTTCTGGCTCACCTTTGCCGAGCAGGAGGAACTCCAGGAGCACCTGCGTCCGTTCCTGCCCAAGGTCATCCCGGTCCTTCTCCGCTCTATGGTCTACTCCGAGATGGATCTGCTTACCTTGGACGTGGACGAGGACGACGGCGGTGTGGCCGACCGTGCCGAGGACATCAAGCCCCGCCATCACCACGCCAAATCCCACGAGCACGGCCACACCGAGGGTGCGCCCCGGGCCGAGCGGACCCCGGGCGAGGGCGGCAGCGATGACGAGGACGATGAAGATGACGACGATGACGACGACATGGACGATCCGTACGCCGAGTGGAACCTGCGCAAGTGCGCCGCTGCCTCCCTGGACGTACTCTCAACTGTGTTTGGCAACGACGTCCTGCCCATCATCCTGCCCCTCCTGCAGGAGGCCCTCTTCAACGAAGACTGGCTCAAGAAGGAGTGCGGCATCCTGGCCCTGGGCGCCATCGCCGAGGGGTGCATGACCGGCATCGAGCCCCACCTGCCCGACCTCATCCCGATGCTCCTGGAGCACCTCAACCACCCCAAGGCCCTGGTGCGCTCCATCACGTGCTGGACTCTCAGCCGCTACGCCGCCTGGTGCTGCCAATGCCCGAGCGAGGAGGCCCGGGTCAAGTTCTTTGTGCCGGAGCTGGAGGGCCTGGCCCGTATGATCCTGGATAACAGCAAGCGCGTCCAAGAGGCGGCCTGCAGCGCCTTCGCCACGCTGGAGGAGGAGGCTGGCCCTCAACTAGTGCCGTACCTGGGCCCCATTATCCAGAACCTAGTGCAGGCTTTTGGCAAGTACCAGAAGAAGAATCTCCTCATCTTGTACGACGCCGTAGGTACCTTGGCTGACTCGGTGGGCGAGGCGCTGAACCAGCCCGAGTACATCCAGATGCTCCTACCCCCGCTCATCCAGAAGTGGCACCAGCTGTCCGACGAGGACCGGGACCTGTTCCCGCTGTTGGAGTGCCTATCGTCGGTGACAGCGGCCGTGGGCTTAGGATTCCAGCCCTTCGCCGGCCCAGTGTTTGAGCGTTGCGTCAACATTGCGGCCAAGACCCTCACTCAGTCTCAGGCTGCGGCCGTCAACCCGGCCCTGGAGATGCCCGACAAGGACTTTATCATTGTGACCCTCGACCTGGTCAGTGGGATGGTGCAGGGACTGGGCCCCGTGGTGGAGGGCCTGGTGGCCGGCAGCCAGCCGCCGCTGGTGGATCTGCTGCGAGCGTGCCTGCAGGACCCATCGCCGGAAGTGCGCCAGTCCTCATACGCACTGCTCGGTGACATGGCCATCTCGGCGTTCGGTCACCTACGCCCGCACCTGGCCCAGATCTTCCCGGACCTTATTGGGCAGATCGACCCGCAGGCAGAACACGTGTCGGTGTGCAACAACGCGGCGTGGTCGGCCGGTGAGATTGCACTCCAGTACGGAGCCGAGATGCAGCCGTGGGTCAGCCCGCTCCTGGACCGCCTGATTCCGTTACTCAATAACCCCAAGACCACACGGACGCTGGGCGAGAACGCGGCCATCACCATTGGCCGCCTGGGCCTGGTGTGCCCCGCCCAGGTGGCGCCCTACCTTGAAGTGTTTGCCGAACGGTTCTGCACGCTGCTTCGCGGGATCCGCGATAACGACGAGAAGGACTCGGCCTTCCGCGGCCTCTGCACCCTCATACAGGCTAATCCCAACGGGATTGTCAAGTCCTTTGTCTATTTTTGCGATGCGGTCGCCATGTGGCAGAGCCCGTCTGCGGAACTCAATGATATGATGGGCAAGATTTTGCACGGCATCAAGCAGATGAGCGGCGATAACTGGGCTACTTATCTCAACGGGTTCCCCGAGAAGATTCGCCTGACCCTGGCCCAGCGCTATGGGGTCTAATCGTTGAGCCAAGTTATGTGCGCGTGTGTTTGTGTGTGTGTGTGCGTCTGCAGGTAGCGGTGAGCGGCCTTGTCCATGTTACCGCCATGTTTTTCACCTGCCCACGCCTTCGATCCTCTCTTCGTCTATGGCCCACAGGCTCCTGCTTTCTTCCTCATTTCATACCACCTCTGCCTTTTTGACTTCACTCGCCCCCTCCTTACACACCTACCCATTTGATGTTTCCCTTTCTCCCCCCCCCCATTTTCATCTTGCCACCCCTCCGTGTCTTGTTCTCCCCGTCTTCTGCATTACCCGCCCCGTACTCCCCTCCAATCCCTCCCCCCTCTTGCCTACTACGGACGATTCGCACCACACCTCACCACCTATTTTATTCTAATACGTAGCCTGTCCCCTTCACGGGCTCGTTAACCGTGCGTGATGTTTGTTTTTTATTAATAAGTCGCATTTCCCGTATTTGACATTACTCTGATTTGTGAAGAAGGCTGAAGACTTATGTGTATCATCCGGCCGTATAGGTTTTTTGAAGGCGATCAATTCTACAATGGATATGTGGTTGGCGTGGGCGGCTAGCTGCCGCGACTGCGGATGATGTTTCGGCTGTTAGGTTGGTCCGCTCCGTGTAGCTGATGACCGACCCGGTCGACGCCGCAGAGCGGATAATTCGGATGGCCTCGGGCCAACTAGTACCAACTCAAGCCTCGGGCCCGCCCGTCCATCATCTAGCCTGCTCAGCCGTCCCATTGGACCACCCACCTTGTTGGGGGTGGAAGTGAGCATCGCAACAAAGAAAAGTGAAGGATGTATTGGCTTTGCTCGTGACGAAGAGGCGCGACGTCTGGCCTCGCACAAGCCATGTCACAATGGATATTGTGCAGCATTCTTTCTCCATCGACCTCAATCGAAATGAGGCCCAAGACCACCCCCGGCGCAAGCCGAAGCGTAATAGATCAGTGTGAAGACTGCCAAGGCGTCAACCCGGGTTCGTCAGCGCTCGCAGGCAGGGGGGGGGCTTTGATATTACCCTCCGACTCATGTGCTCTTCACCTCCTTCTATCTACTATTTAAGGGCGGGCATGAGGGAACCTCGAAGCGCGCCGCCGGCACCTGCTCCACGGTGTGGCTGGCTCATCTAAGGATCCCCTCCTCCCCCCCTCCAACCACACAACATTCCGTATCGCCCAATTTCTTATTGATTGTCGATACTTCCCTTCCCTCGTCGTTGGGCTATCCAGCCCTTCCTTTGTCAGGTGATCCGTCAGGCTTAAATTCAATTTATGGAGGGAGGGCCGACCTTGTATGGCCAGAAGAGGGAGGGAGGGAGGGGAGAAATGTCAAATTGAGGGTGCCAAAGTGAGTGTCACGAATGGAACACTGAAAGAGGGAGGCAATAAAGTCCGCGACGAAGGAATAGGGAGTGTGTGTGTGTGTGTGTGGGGGTGGCGGGGATAAAGCTGAGGAGTAATGAAGGAGAGTAGGACGAGGATGAAAGGGGAGAGGGGTAGATTAGAAAATGGGGTGACGGGTAGCTCCGTTAGGGTTGACCCTCACAGGATCCATCTCGACAAAGACTCGGAATATTCGTGTGTTGGGGGTCCTTGTCGTCTGGGACCTTCGATGTGCAACAGCCGGTCTCGCCTTCACGAGTCAGTGACCCCCTTCCTCCTCTTCCCACCCCGTCTGACCCTGCCTTTCCTCCCATGTCCGGCGATTTCATTTAAAATGATTCTCACCCTTTGTCTGCAGTCGGATCCAGTCGCTCATCCAACTAATCTACATGTATCTCAGTCTATACGCACCGGTTGACTGGACACACATGCCAAGTAGATATACACTGGTCAGTAAGCCAGGGTCTATTCCACCGGGGCTGGCAGGGTGACAGACGGGTTGTCGATTATGCCTCATTGAGGTCAGTCAACACGACTTTTCCGTATTCAACGATGGATTGAAGGGTAACCGTATGGCCTGATAACATGGTCCCATTTGACATTCCGTCGCCACATGGACGCGGGCAGGTCCATGACACAGAGCGTACCCGTTCTTGTCGGGCATGAAGGTATTCCCCCCGCCCTAGAAGGATGTTAATCCGAAGTTTCGTTGCATCTGCGAAAGGCGATCAATCCCACTGGAGATTCTGCGACCAGCGTGCAAACACCCCCCCCCTCCAATATTGAGCAGGTACCATCCTGCCTTTATGTAGTGCTGACCGTTGGGGAGGGAGAAGGGCGGTGAGCCACGTGGATTGGTACAAGTCGGCCAGGCTCGGCAATATAATTAGTCCCGAGCGCGCTAACGCAGGCACCCGTTTTATCACCTCTATTCATTCAGATATCCCTGCTTACAAGGTTGACAGCTTTACCTGCCCGCGGCCCTCCAACCTCCCCACCCGATACCCCGCGTGACTTCGGGAGGGGCACAATGTATTGCCCTGGGATCCATTGATCCACAACCCGTGTACCTGCAAAGCCGTACACACGCACATGCACGGAGAGAGCCGGTCACAGTATATTTTGTGTTGGGGGGAAGGGTATAAATAGCAGCAACAAATGGGTTAAGTGGGTTACGAGGGGGGATCTCGGTAATAAACCTGTCAGCGTTGATCAGAAGTTGAGTAGCCTGAGGCGGTTGTTTTTTGGCTGGGCTCCCACATCAGACTTTCGTTTCAAAAATCCAGATCAGCGGCCTCCTAGAAGGTTTAATATTACCAGTTTACCAGAGAGATGACTCTTCGTGAACAATTTGCCAGTCAGATCCCTGTCTAGGCTGCGCTACTTCTGGTAGGGCTATAATCCGTGACAAGGCTTGAGCCGCGGCTAGACGCATGAATTCATGTCCTAAACCTATTGGCAGTTGTCGAAAACATGATGGTGATCCGGGGACGATGGTGAATGGGCGGCTGATCAGCACTATTCGGGGTGTGGCTGATCACCAGGGGAGGAGTAGGCAGCTACCCGAGTACTTCCGTACATGGCAAGTTGCGGTCGACGACCCCTTCCCTCGGATAGCCATCTGATGTGTTTACCGTTGGCATAATCGATTCAAGGCAGTACAAGGCTTTGGTACAGGCAATGTTGCAAGATACGGTAAAAATCAACTGTGGGTTGGCATACACGTTAGAAGCGGATACAACCCATTTACCTGCCTTCTTTCTGATATGTTCGATGCACTAAGAGAGTTACCCTGATCTTACCCGCAGTCGAGGCGAGGGAAGCGTCGTTTTAAATTTACCGTTCACTCCCTCCATATAATGCATACCCTTTATCGACTTACAACATAACCTTTATGCGCCTCTCAGAGGTAGTATCGGTACCCCTTCAGCCACGTCCTGCAGCAAGACCACTCCCGCCAGCCGATTGGGATGGCCCAGTGGGGCCACGCCTAAAAGTTTTTTTATTTAATTTTATATGTAGCTAGTCACACTGACACTAGATGCAGAGGGAGTTAGTCTGAAGTCGGTGTCGTCTCTTGAGGCTAGCTCATCCTTGACGACAGAATTTCAGTTGGCTCGTCCTTATCCTTAGGGGCTCGGACTCTATTGGGGAGCTGCCTAGCCTAGTACTACTCACGAGGGATTGGTATCAGGGCCAGCCGGCCCGATCACGCCCTCACCCCTTCATGGTGCCCCTTATCACTTCTTTATTGTCACGCTCAAATACCGCCCTTCGCATACGCTACTCAACCTTTGGCCAGAGGGCAGCCCCCCCCCACTCTCTCGCCGCTTTTCTCAAGACTAAAGATCAATGGATCAAGGTAGGCCTTCACCTTCACACATGTGTGCTACCCACACATTACCGGTTATTCCACTGATCAACCGTCACTCCGACCGTCCATCTAGCCCTCCCCACTCCCACCGCCAACAGACCCACGCCCTTCTTCCATTGAGGTGGCTGCGTGTCGCTCTGATTAGCACCCGTCAAATCTACAATATTTGATTGGAACTTCGGAGGTAGGTGCCGACTGTAGAGCTACCCTTCCCACCCATGGGATGTCCGGAGGAGACCCAACCTCGCCCCGTTCCTGCCATGAGCTGGTGTGCCCTACGGGGTTGAGTTAGTAAAGTCATCTATTAGAGAGACAGTGGTGTAGGGTCGAACAGGGGGTACTCTGATCCGCAGGGAAAACAGTAAGGGGAACTGTCCAGGCCTCAAAGTAGCCAATTGGCCAGATCACCAACGGTCCTTCTGCACCGTGGAACCCCAGTCTGCTTTCGCCGTGGTGTCAGGTCGTTGGCATACTGACCCCAGTACGAACTGCACCGCTTCGATTGGTACCTAATATGCCCTGGCCATGATAGACCCTGGAATGTGCGCACAGGGGAACCGTATCCAGTTACGTACGGAGTCCCCGAACGGGGCGGTGTGTTTGGTAAGAGGGAGGTGAAAGCGAGTAATAGGGAGTGTGCCAAACAGGCGAGGAAAGGGATGAAAATGAAAGTGGCCGATCGCCGCTTACGCATGGCTGACGGAACATACCGGTGGCGTTGGGGGATCCACCGGCCTTCCTCACCACACACGCTGCGGAAGTATCGCACCCCTCCAACATTTACGAATTGAGAATGGATACACTTATCAGTTTCCTTTTTCTACCGCCACTTCCCGCGAGGTCACGAAAACATGAGAAAGCGGTGCAGGTCGTCGATCCCCCCTAATAATAATCATCATCTCGTCAGGCAGGCACACAATTGTTGGTGGAAGGACGAATAAGCCTTTTGAAAAGCGCAGTGATTCCTCATCGTACCCCCATCAACCTTGGGGCCGTCGGATGGAGTAGATACTCTCGCCAGACAGTCGATTGATGAAGACCTAATCCTGTTCGTTAAGGGGCCTTCATATCGTGGACGTTCTACGCGCCATCATCCAACCAGCTGGCGGGACGTCGCCACAGCAGATCGGACGGTCAGGGGCATGGAAAGGAGGCGGAGAGGGGTGATGTTGACAGCCGATGCCTGTCTGATTTATTCTCGTCCTCCATATGGCTGTCTGGCCCGATGCCACGCTGGCTATGGCGTGGTGGTTTCGGCACTAAGGGAGCCGGGATGTATACTGGCTTCGGCCTTGCTTAACATGGTCAGTAGGGCTGGAGATAGCCGACGGCTACGATGGATAACGAGGTGTTAGAGTCGACTAGACGTGTTAGCTCGAGTTTCACCCCACTACGGGTCTATTGATTCTTCACCCCTGAGATCTAGGGTACGTATTGGGGAATATCAGTCCTTGATAAGACGTGGACAGTGGGGTGAAGTAACTGCCATCGTGTGGCATATGAATGCGTATCTACAGTGCCTTGGTGGTCGGGTCATACGGGGTGTGGCCTGCCATTATCGAGAATCAGGGACAGTGAAGCGAGGTGCCCCCCCCCACCGAAAGATCAGCTATACCGGTGAGAACGAAAGAAGGCCAAGGCGGTAAGAGATAGACAGCACCTATTGTGCCACCATGGTCAGTGGGCTCGTCGCTCGGTCAAACCCAAAGAAAAGCCTCATTCGGCCGTACTTGACAACGGCTCCACCCAAAATCAAGTCATTACACAGCTGCGCCGTTCGGCATACCGCGTGTTTGGATGCGCTCCTCCCCACTTTTCTGGCTCCGTCTTGATCGTACCCCGAAGGCGTCCGCGCTCCTGTTGGGGGAGGGGGAGTGAAGTCTTGCTCTCCTTCCGAGTTTGCCGAACCTTTCACTCGCTCACAAGTAATCCGCCGGTGGCTTGTCTCGTGGCTTCCGGACGTAATCACCTTCTCCTGCCCTCGACTATTCCCCGAACCTCCCGCTCTCTTACCTGCTGATCAGGCCGAGCCTCTTCGAACATGACCAGCCCGATGGGGCTCATTAGCACCTGCCGCATTGTTAGTGGGTCAGCGGTTTCCCTGGTCTACTCCGAGACTAACGATGGTCGCCTCCAACGTTCCCCCCAGGTCCCATCAGCAGGCCTGTCAATCAGAAGTGTACGTATGTACCTCTTTTTCTTGCTCGCTTAGTAGATCGGCTACTACCTTCACACTTCGACTCCTCGGCATTACGAGAGTGCCGTGTTGATTAACTCACTGCCAGTATGGCGGGAGCGGCCACCATCCTACATAGCTGCACCGAGCGGTTTTGGCACTTCCATCCAAACAACTAGGTCGCACGCCCTTATACAACCGTTGGGCGGGGTCATGTGTGTGTGGTGCGGGGTCAAGTTACCCAGTGACCAATCACCTTTGGACTATAGCGCTGCTTCTACCTCCCACACAAGGCCCCTAGATGTCTGGGTGAGCGCTTCCCCACATTCCTTTAAATCCACACTAATGCCCACCGCCGGAGCCTCCGCTTCTCCACCCCACCATTATTGGGTCTCTTTGATTAATATTGCCGGTAAGTAGCGAAAAGCGAACCATGCACCTGCATGGCTAGCTCGATCGGCCGACTCCGTTCGCTTGTTGCCAGTCCCAGTTCCGTCGTATATTCTAATCGAATAGTAATGATAGAAATAGAAAAGGGGGAGGGGGTGGTCGATCGAGGAAAGGGGGCGAGGGACAGCCCCTTCGTTATCCACTCTTTATATACATTCTTTATTAGCCCTGATCTACACACCCCAGACGACCCTCCGTCTGTCCTCCATTCACCATCACCCGTGACCCTCCCCATTTTCCCGTCCAATGCCCCCTCTTTCCCTATCCTGCCCTCCCCCACTTTGACACCGTCACATAGGTTTTGTGGCTGTCAGATACATATAATATATAAACCACGGGGCCCACCCGCCTCCATCCAGACCTCATATGTACTGTCTTGTCTATATCTTGACCTTATCCCGCTTAATTGTGTCTTCCCATATTTTCCGTGTCCCGCTACGCTGCGACCCAACCCCGTGCTGCGCTATTTAACCTTCTGGTGCCCTGTCCATTGTCTCGTCGCAACCTTACCTCATTCTTGCCGGACTATTTCTGTCTTTGCGCATCCTCTCTTAGCATCGGCGGCCACTACTTGATTTTATCGGCGTGTTCTGCCTTGCGCTTCCTAGTATCTGACACGGTTTCAAGTCTATCACGCCAACCCAGACCGCGCCTGGTTCTGTCATGGTGTACCCTTGGACCCGCTGGCCTGATACCATTCCATCCCCTCTATTAATCGTCCTCCACTTTTTGTAACGCGCATCAGGGATAACCGTTTCTTGACCTGCTTCTGGACTTGGTTAGCCCAGTCCACACTCGAACCCCATCGCCTTACCTGCACCTTACCCCGGTCCTTCAGTAGAGCCACGGTGCCTCGCCTGACCCACACCCTCCAGTGTGTCTATTATTTCCATCGGTCACCCCTGAGCCCACGCTTGGCCTGTTCCTTCCCTTTTAATAACCTGTTCCGTCGGATCACCTTTGATTGGGGTCACCGGTTTCTGCAGTTTCCTTTGGATATCCGACCATAATGGCCGCCATCCTCCGACCTCCGCATACTCACCGCCGCAAGGGCATACCGACACGTAGTCCGCGCAAGGACGACTCGGTGACTTCCCTAGGGGTCACCTTCCAGTTCCCCCTCCTCCCTGGTGACCTCTCCAGTTTCGAGACGTTTACCGGTGAGGGTGCGGCCCCATCACCGTGGCTGCTGGCGGGATCCTGGCCCGTACGATCCGCCGGGCTGACCATTCCCTCCCCGCGTTACAACACCCCCGGCCGGTCCGTTTCGGCCACCACCAGCCCCGTTGTCTCTGCGAAGGCTAAACCGGCCGGTACCAAGCGGGCGACCTCCACTGAGCCCTCCCTGTCTCAGCCCAAGACCAAGCGCCCCACACCTTCCACTGTCGGCACCACCGCTCCCCGTAAGCCCAGTTCCAACAGCGTCACTGGCCGCGACAGCCCCCGCGTACGTCCGCGAACCAACCGGTCCCCAGTCCGTCACTCTTCGCGCCGGACCCTGCAGAATCAGCTGACCGAAGTGGCCAATGTCGAACCGGCCGCCCCTGAACCCGCGGCTGCCGCCACTGACAGCCTGCTGCTGGCCACCCCCAACCTGAACTCCCCGGGATCAGACCTGGCCTCCGTTGACGAACCCCTCAGTCTGGTCGACGAGGTGACCACCCCACCGCCCGCCCATATCGACATTGATAATCACCCCTTCTCCGCCGCCACCGACGACAGTGTTTCGGTGACTTCGTCCAGCTCCCCCACTGTGTCCGCCCGCAAACTCGGTGGTCGCCGCGCCTGCATCTCCTGCTCCAACTCCAACACGCCCTGCTGGCGGCCCGGATGGGACAATTCCATCTCGCTGTGCAACTCGTGCGGTCTGAGGTAAGCATCACTGCTTCGTCCATGCGTGGGATACCTGTGGGTTTGATCTCCCGGCCTGTGGAGGCCGAAGGCCATGTGGACAACGATGGAGGGGGCGGAAGACTTCTCTGCCCCCCCACCCCTCCACCCAACCGCCTTCTGCCACCCTGGAAATCTATTTGGTTTTTATACGACGGCTGACTAACCGGACCCAACCACCCACTTGTTCACCCGCCTCATACCCCCAACCCCACCGCCTGCCTTAAATTGTAGATTCAAGAAGTCCAAGATCTTTTGCAAACAGTGCCGCTATGTGCCTCTCAAGAGCGAGATTCAGTCCGGACCCAAACACACCTGCTCCAAGTGCCACTTTGAGGGCGACAAGGCCCTTTAAAGCGAGCTGCCCGGCACTTTTTACCCTCTTTGCTTGCACACACACTCCGCACCCCCTAGCACCATAATTCGCGCCTGTACCATGTCCCTAATCACGGTGTACTCTACTCACTTGCCTCGCCACTCGGCTTTTTATTCGCTTGTAAGCTACTTCCATGTAACACTACACGCCATGAGATATTAACGCTCTTCGACTCCTCTACTGTATCTTCACACTCTGTATCGCCTTCTCCACCCCGCCATCTCCCGTTATTTATCCCTTGGATTTTCCCCTCCGATCGTCCCTCGTCAGTATGACCTAGAATAGTTTGTATATCCTCTTTACCCCGCCTCTACGTCTAATCTTCATGTAGTTCTATACCATCAACGTTTCGTCCCCACTTTCTCTACCTCTTCTGTACTATTATAAATCACCTTATCCTGACATCTTTTTAATTGGCATGCCACGGCGGGACGGGATGTACCGGATGGGGTATTTTGCTATTAGGGTGCTTCGGCGAACGATGCGGTAATGATGACGGCAGCCCTGTTCCACTATTTCTGCCCTTCCACTATTCCCGCTCACCGCACGGCAGTTGGAATTCCGAATATCGGGCCACCCTCGTCCGCGCCAAGTTGAGACAGATTCGTCGCTCGCCAGGGGTACTGAGTATTTCCTGTGCGACACTATCCATGAAGGGAGTTCTGATCGATAAAACAGTTAGCTACTGTCACATCGAGTCACTCGATTGTCTCGTTCGGAGAGAGATCGAATAACTTGTGGAAAGATATGAGGGTACCATGGGCGGTCCATTGCAAGCCTGGCCTATATCCGCAGCCGGCGATCGTGGCCTCGGTTGTGACCGCCAAGAACCCTAGGTTTGCCGAATTTAACTTCTAAAGCCCATTATCAGTTCGAGTCCGTGATGATCGCGAAGGGGGAGTCTACTCGCCGACAACTTATCTGTAACCAATGCGTGACTAGTCTAATATCACCACTGCCATATCAACTTTGAGCGCTAATCGGGGCTCAAGAGCTTACAGATAGACAGCGAGGTTTTTGCGCTTGACAGGCCAGTTTTCCAGTCGCATGGCATACGATTGGTGGGTAGCCAATGTCGTCCGCGAGAAAAAAAAAGGGGGCGAGAGACAGTTCCGCTGCAACCATGTTAGCCACCCTAAACCATCCTTACGTCTAATGCAGGGTAGACCGACCCCTGTCTACACATCATGCGCTGCATTAGATAGTCACGGGCTAAGCTAGCAATACCTAGAAGCGGTGGCCCTTGCAGACCCGACATTTTTTTGGGGGAGGGGGAAATGACCTCCCCCGCCATTTGCAGTCTCCTGTCAGCACCCTCCCTCATTATTTCAACCTGCACCTATGCCACCCTCTCCCCATTCTTCCCCCCCAACTTATCCCCATTTTGATTTATTGTTACTCTACAACTGGAGATTAGCCTCGGTAGCAAACGCCGTTTACCGCACGATAATCGAGCTGATTCAGCTACGAAGGCCGCCGTTTCGTTGGCCACTGCCACCGGGTATTCATCGCTGACGGAGTTCTCCTGTCTAGCCACTAAGGCAGTCGACATATATTCCAGTACGATGGATCGGCCATAGAGGTTGACAAGACGACAAGAGTGCGTCGAATAGCCCTCTGACGCGGCTAACATCGGTCGGTATTCGATTGGGAGTATCGTAACCATCCGATATACCAGAGACATTGCGTCGACGCACCCCTTCCCCCTTCTTTACGGCGAATGGAATATGGCACAAAGGGCAAATTTCGGGTCACAGGGTCACACGGGTGGTGCAGGGTCCTTGGGCTCGTTCATTGGTAGAGGCCGCTTAGAGGATTAGGGGGAAGGGTTGATTCGCGCAGGTTCATGGGACTCACTTCGTCATCCGACCGGCTAATTTGGATTATTCACCTGGTTTCCTGGGCCAGCCTATCCATCGACCTGGCGCTACTAAGAGTCTTTGCTTAGCCCTCGCTTCATTACCGGCTAGATTAACATCTTTCAGTTCCATCCTACACAAGCCACTGGTAGCCATCCTTCACCTCGATGATCACCTTGGCCGCAGGCGGTGGGGCATGTCGATGTTTCTAAGAGCTTAGCTACCCGATGCTGACGTGGGCTCATCGGTGGTTCGTTAGCCCACCCAGATGGATGAGTGAATACCCGTTAAGTGTGAATAATTTGAAACTCCGCTAGACCTATGACGCAGTGTGGAGAAGGTGGCCACACACGAACACCCTAACTCTTTAGGTAAAATTCTCTGTTCTGGCTCGATTTCTGTAAATGATTAAGATTGTCGCTTACATATGCAGATGAGCAGGTTCAATGTTATGGGAAGGAGGGCAGATGTAGCCCCACCAGGGTGTTTGGCTCCACCTCCCCGTTAAATAGTTCAATCACCTTGAATCACCCCCCCCATTAATATTGCCCTGGTACTTGTGTAGGACATCTCCCTATATTGAATCTACTTGACGTCAGGTATGCCGCGAAGGGGTGGACACTTTCCAATTATCCCAATTTATTATATGCTGGCCCTATAAAATCCCGACGAGGACGTACTACATACTAGCCAACGTTGGCCAGCTCTTCAATTAGGTGCTTGTAGTAGTGAATACCCTCGAGGTAGCAATTGACCGTGACGTATTCGTCATGATCGTGTAAAAGTATAGGGTGATTGCGCATGGGCGACACACCGAGACAAGGGATGCCAAGACAGCGGACCCAGCGGGAATCTGTAGCGCCCGTCAGAATATCCGCGTCGTGCGGGATATCGAGGCGTTTACCCACGCGCTGCATCGCTGCCCACCACGGGTTATTTTCGAGCAAGGTCACGTTGGGTTTTGTATACTTCAGTGCGTAATCGAGGGTCACGTCGTTACGGTGGGCAAGCTCCGACAACCACGCGCTGAATTTCTCGTAATCGACGAACGGCGAGACACGGATATCGAAACAGGCCTCGAGCGCGTGCGGCACGATGTTGTGCTGTTTGCCACCGCTGAGCATGGTCAGGTTGACGGTGGTCACGTCGCCCTCGCGGATGACTTTACCTGTGGCTTCGTCCCTGCCGGCTACCAGACGCTTTTCCTCCTGGTCAC
>JANBPT010000706.1:0-25400 GCA_027575765.1 Tieghemiomyces parasiticus
CGAGCTCCGTTCTACATCTCGACCGTCTGCACAGGAAAGTGTCGTCGCCGGAGACGCCAAAGAGCCTGGTGCGGAATTGTCGGACGGAGCCGACACGACATAAGCATCATATATATCGCAACCTGTTAATACGCGTACCTTCTAATTTCCGTTACCCGGCAACGTGAATTGACCCGAGTCGATACTGTTGCCAACCCGCACGAAAACTGTACACAGATGCAATGATATCTGACGAATAGCCAGGAGTACGTGATCATCTCTGCCATTCACGCTTTCTTGCCCCTCAAATTAGAATCCGCTGCCGCAATATCGAGAGCCGCTCGGAACGCACGGAGTAGATTGTCAGTATCCTCTAAGCCTATGCTGCAACGGATCAGATTACGGGATACGCCGTACTTTTCCGCCCAGTCCAATTCGTGGTAGTGGGCCAGGATGGTGTATGGGCTGACCAGGGTGAAGTTGGTGCCAAGGGAGGGCCCCTTCGCGCAGATCATGGCGTCATATAAGGCCGGGGTAGCGGCCGGATCGGCCAATACGATAGAGAGGAGGCCACCATAGCCGCCGTCGGGGTACTTGATTTGCTCGTAGTGGTCGCGTTGAACGTACTTGGGATAAAAAACGTCCTTGACCAGGGGGTGGCCACGAAGCATGTCCGCAAGAGCCTCGGCATTGGTGTTGATCCGGCGTACGCGATCACGGAAAGTCCGTGAGTTACGCTCCATGAACACGGCGTCCTCACACCAGTAGAGGTCTTCGTAATGTGTCCAGATGGCGGTCTTCAGCAGGGCGTAGTACGGGGCGGCCGGGTTGAGAATGAGACTGCCGCCCATCACGTTGCTGTCACCGCTGAACACCTTGGTGAGGCTAGACACAACCATGTCGGCGTAGGCCAGGGTGTTCACGTTGACAAAGTTGCCGATGGTCTCATCCACCACGATGACGAAGCCGTACCGGTCAGCCAATTTGCGCAGGCGGGGCAGGTCGGGGGTCTTGAGCAGCGGGTTACCCGGGCACTCGCAGAAGAGACCACGTACCGGACGTGGCGTCACGGCGTTCGTTGCCGTGGACGCAGCGTTAGTGCGGCGGAGGAGATCTTCCAACCCGACATAATCCCGGTCATCGCCGTAGGCCAGAAAATGACACTCTGGCCCAAATTTTTGCAAAATTTTCAGAGTATCAGTGTAGGGAAACCCGAAACACACGGTGGCGACCTGACCCGTAGTGCTCGATGGGTCTTCGGATCCAGAGGTGAGCGCGGCCTGCAGGAAGCGGTGGGCGCCGTAGATAGCGCTCATGCCAGTCGGGAACAGAAAGACGTCTTCGGCCGTTACGGTGGCCGTTTGAGGCTCGTCGGTATCGAGTTCCGATGGGGACTGGATGGCCTGGGCAATACGCTGACGTAGGGCCTTTTTACAGTAGGTATCACCCGTCGCGACTTCTACGTTTCGTCCGTAGCGAATTTCGAGGTACTCGGCAGTTTCGTCAGGGTCAGTTGCAGATTGGGCGGTAGAGATAACGGGGGAGACGTCCGATTCTCCACTGGAAGCATTAGTAAGGCGGGCTGACGACGAGGTCGGACGTTGCCGCTGGTACCGCGGGTGACCCTGACGGGGCACCCAAGACGTAGACGAGGGACGAGTGGACACTTTAGAGGCTGTCGTCGGTGAACGAGGCGGAGAGGCCAGGCCGCCGAGGGCGCGAAGGCAGTGGGAGGCCAGACGAGAAGATACAATCTCACCAGAGTGCTGCCAAAACAGTTTGGCCGTACCAGCCGCCCAGTCCCGTGTGTAAAACACCGGATACACGCTCAGGGTGCGGTGACGTAGGTCTTCAACGGGTAACCAAGGGCTCGAAGGTACCTGGAATTCCATGATCCGGACCTCTGACGCCCCGGCATCTTCGCCGTCCGGTCCCGCGCCAGCTGGAGGCGCCGCAAACTTAAGGATGAAATCATGGCACTGCTCGGCCACCCGCCGGGATGGGAAAACGAGGCAAGCCTCTCCAGCCTGGCCATGGCGGGCTTCAATCTGACGGCAAAGCTACATTGGTAAAGTTGGGTGATGGTTGGATGGAAAGTGGTGTGGAATTAGGTCTGAGGTAACGCTGCGTACGCTATACAAGCGTAGAAGGAGTCAAATTCGATTCCTGAGGCCTTCTGTACCGGTGGACTAGTGAGGGTGTACGCTTGGTTAGTCCAAAGGCTACTCTGCCAAGCAGCTGACGCTGAGGTCGTTCTGCCTTACTTACCTCTTGTACCGCGCGGTGGTAAAAGAACCGCGGGTAGCCGCTGACCATGGCGGCAGCAATTCGTGGATGACCCTCCTCGTAGTCGATGTTGTCTTGCCAGTACGGCAGGGACACAGACACGGCGTGCTCGACGTTGGCCGGAATAGGCTGGCCGGAGGCCGGGAATTTGGGCAGGGTGTTGGTAGACATGGTTGCTAGAGGGTAGGCGAATGACACGACTGTGTCGAGCTGTGAACCTGTTCGGACGGACCCAACTGTGGCCGTCAGGGATAGGGTGGAAAGGGATGCCACGTAAGGGAATGCGTCGGCGAAGCAAGAATAAGCAAGCGGGTGCGACACTGAGTTTCTCGCTGAACAGAGCAACAGAGAGTCAGAAAAGAGAAGTGGCCGAACTGGCCCCAGGACTATGCACCTTGTAGCTGTGGCAGCCTGGGTTTGTTCCGAGAGAGGCAAGGGTCCGCGGTAGAACCTAACAGCAACAGAACAAAAAGTAGCCCAAAGGGTATGGGGTAGCCAGAAGTTGGTTAGTCATGATGCACCAGGACAGGGCCGCCAATCAATAGAAAGGTTTATGGGCGATTGGGCTGAGATGGGGATGATGGTTCCCGAGAGTATGAATGATATTATCCACCCTGTGGACTGGCCGCTGCCTAAAACGCCACTCGAGACCATACCGTTCGGCTAGGGGTCAACCCAGAGAATGTACATCACTACCCAGTGACGCCATTGTGAGTCACGGCACTACTGATTGCATTTGCAGACGGACCTGGCCGTTCGACCAGTGCACACTTCGCGCCCTCCAGGTTGCCGCTACCACCAGAAGTAACGACGCGGATCCTGCCACCCATAACCATGGCGGCGTATCCACGCCTCGATGGCGCATAGCATAGCCTGCGGTTACGGACCATGGATCGCAGGGCCCAACGGCATACATAGGCTACCCCTTGACCTGGCCGCCACCACCGTCTGCCTTGGGGCCACTATGAAATAAGCCTACATCCCGTCTGTCCTGCCTGCCGTTTAGGAATCCAGGCTTATTCGGGAGCAATGCCCGAGTCAAAGGCAACCGTGAAATTCCGAAGACTGTAGGCACCTCGGCTTAGTCCCACCTGTCACTTGCGCCGGTCAGCTTATGATATGCATGCTGACCTACACTCTTCAGTGCTGGCTGTGACCAGTCAGCCCCCCCCCAGGCCAGCTCTACAACTTATATTAGGGTCTGGAACTCAGCGTCGGCTCGCCGTGTACCACTGTGTTTAGGGTTGGGGGGGAGGCAGTACCAATATTTTCCGTATACAGCCGATTGAAGTTTTCAACTATTGGATCCGTTTTGGCAATTATGGTCTCACATGTGTAACAGATAAGTGTATATTCACCTGGCCTTGTGAAAGCTCAGGCACCTCTAGAGCCTTAAACCCCGCTTCTCTCCCTGCCTTCCCTTCTCCCCAACCACCTCACCGGGCGCTCCGCCAGCCCGTCCGCGTTGTTGAGAGTAACCATATTTGACTATTTAATGCACTTAAGCGACCAAAAGACACCATCGTAGCCAGCGCTTTCATACTTAACTGGCACCTTAACATTCCCATTTCTTATTACATCCTCCCTTTTTTGGGACGTAATGACCTTCAATTGTGCTGGCTATTTGATATCTATGACCCTCCCTACACGTCATTTCCTAACCGTTAGTAAACATGCATGCTGTATCGTGGCTGGGCTTTTTCCTATCACTTCTGGTCTGCACGATCGCTGCTCAGGACGCCCGCGAACGGTCTCCCCTGGACCGTGCTGATGACCTGGTTCTACATCACATTCTACGACATGTCGCCCAAGGAGACGCCTGGGAGGCCAGGCGCGTCTCGCGCCGTTTCCACGAAGTGAGCCGCCGCGACACATGGGTAGAGACAAGTCAGGTACGTACCAATCCCAGCCCGTTTGTTCCACGTCATGTGCAGATGTACTATAGAAAATAGATGAAGGGTTGATGCGGTCCCAATCGGGGCACTGCCGAAAATCACGGTTACCCCTCTATTTCATGAGGCAGGACGATTTTTTTAACTACCGGGCGTTCCCTCTGGCCTACCAGCGACTGATTGCCGTGGTTAACCCACATACTAACTGCACCCTGCCTCACTGAATCCTCCATCCCACCAGGCCCTGAGCAGACTCCCCGGATTGTTGACAGCCGAACAGCCGGTCGTCGATCAGGTTAAGGCAGTTAAAGGGGACCTGACGCGCCTCAACCAGCACATACTGCAGGCAGAAATGGCCCTCCGACATACTGAGAAATCACTTCAAAATACCCGGTCCCAATTTTATGACGCCCTGCACGCCGACGAAACTCAATTGTCGTCACCAGTGAAGCCGACCGCGGTTCATCAACAGACTGAACGCCGTCGGCATAAGTACCTTGTGGGCCGAGAGTGGACCAGCCTCGTCGGCCGATTAATCGACGTTAGTGCTGCCTGGACGGCATTCGATAACAAGGGGCACGAGTTGCTGACGCTCCTAACAGAATTGGACGGAGTTAACGCCATACTCACCACCCTCACCCGACCGTTCGTCCGGGCCTGGCTGCTCAACGAGGCGCGACTTCGCCACCAGTCACCGGGTCTCATCACGCTATTCTTACAGGGATTAATCGACGAAGAGGAGCGAAAGTTGTTCGACACGTTTTACAGTGACGAACGGCGGTGGCCTGACCTGTTCCAGCTTCGGACGAGGATCCAGGCGTACCTCGGTCCCGGGTCCACCCTTTCCTGTGACCTCTTGCAGCCTAGTCAGCCTGATTCTGCCAGTGATGCAAGGGCCCAAGTGCCGAATGGGGCATCACAACGGGTGGTCCCTGAGGACCTACTCCGCTCGCCCTACGCTGGGCTGTACGAATTGGTCCGTCGTAGCGACGACGAGCTTCTTGGCCAAGTACTCCGCCGTATATTGGGCGAAACCGACGGGAGTGGTGTTATGGGCCGATTGACTCATAGGGATACGGGCATCTTTAAGCTTGACCGCTATGACTACCTGTACGGCCCCCACCTACACAGTCATCCACGCATCGAAGAGCCTCCTTACTGGGCCGCCGACTTGTCCGTGACTCTCATCACCTTACGCTTCCTTAAAAGCCCGACTGCCATCGGGCCGGCCTCGGTGCTTTACCAGGTTCTGACTACCGCCAAATACACCACCAAGCGAACCCGTATGCACGTCTGGGCCCTCGGGATGGAACTCGGGGTTTCCAGCCTCGGATTTTTAACAAGGGATTTCACAGAGGACACGTATGCGCATGTCTACAATTGCGCGCGCGAGCGCAATTGGACAGTGGCCAGTCGCGTAGCTTCCCAACGTACAACCCTATTGAAGCGATACACCCGCAAGTGTCGCCATCGATTTTATACCGCTTCCCCTATCCGTCTAGGTCCTAAGCAGAGCCTCACTGTGCAGATGTTTGGCATTACCAAGGCTGAAAAGCTGGCCGCGGCCGCGGCTGAGAACCCCCATGTCATGCCTGGCACCTGGGTGTAATGTTGTACCAGTCCGCCCACTTTTAGTAGCTAGTTGACTGGGACTGTGAAACGTTAGCGACATCTCCTGGCCCTTCCGTCAGGGCGACATTAAAGCAAGTGATCACAGAGACGGCGGCATGGCGAGAGGCGATCAATTGGCTAACCTTGGTCTGGTATCGCGAATGACAGTATTTTGACAGCGGTTGGTGTGCTAGGGTAGGCTGGGCACCATTTATCTTCCCAGCTTGACCAGCCTGCATTATTAATGAGCTTGCAAACCGACGAAACTCTGCGGGGCTTGCCACTATTGACTCGGAGGCGGCCTTCCCCAGCATACCTTGTCGATGCAACTCACGCCGTTTTTTATTCAGTACATTCAGCTCGACCCTAAATAGTGGCTGCAAGGCGCACTTTCCAGGTCACTAGGTATGCATTTGACGATCCAGCTGAACGCCCTTTGGTGCGCTTAATCCAACTCGGCCACTTCAAGCAGCAACTTCTCCTGATGCTGTGGTACGCGGATACGCTCTTCCGCCTACATCCGTACGAACTACAGAGTGCAGTTTCCGGCCTCATGCGACTGAGTTATTGTTCAGTTCTGGTTTCCTCCCTGTCTCTCTCAACAATGGAATGGCTACCCTTCCGAAACTATACAGCCCATGTATCATCCGCACTGCCACCTCCTGACTCGTCTGTCGATGAACATACCCAGATACCCCTCCAACGGGCAGTCGGTCACGTAGCCCTTCCATCTTCTGTCACCCCCCCCATGACATCTACTTTCTCAAATAGCCGCTCACGCCGACGTTATCCAGTTTCTTGATAAATGGTGCGATGGGGTGCGAGCCTCTACAGGTGGAGACTCGTATCAGGAAAGGGACCAATCCCCGTCACAGCATAGTACTTCCCAGCCTTGACCATCAGCGTGTATAGCGAGCAAAAATATTTCCCACATCACCCCACAGTAGCTATATAAGTCCAGGGTGAGTCTCTCCTGCCAAACCATTGTCCTCCTGTTACCCGCTTCCTTCCGTTTACTGTCATTAGTTCTATCGGCCCATAGTATACGGGTGCATGGAGGGAATAACATTGACATTCGCCAGTACTTAGTCACTGTTTCCTGAATCTCTGTATTCGATACCACGTCTTTCAACTTAAGCCCTCCCATAGATATTTGTGATTGGCTTAATCCGCCACGCCCGATAACATCCGTGGTAAGAAACTTTCGCCAGTAAGGTCGCTCTCGACCTGGGACTTCAGTCGGATTGGGGGTTAAATCGTACTTGGCCCTTTGGGTGCTTCGACAGTTCTGTTTCCGAGGCCGGTGTCCTTACTAAGCCTCATCTACCACGCTGCCTAAGAAAATGGCGCCAGTCTCTCCGCGAGAGTCGAGCGTAATTAGTATGACGCTGCGGTGGAACCTGGGACATCACTATCTACCATCGTAACTGTTTTTAATCATACTACATGCGGGCCAGTGTGAAAGGCAGAATATAGACGGGGCCAAAAGGGGACTTTGGTTGCTACCTTTTCATAGCTTCCGCACTGATATGAACATTCCCAACTCTCGGCAATGCATGAAGACTCAGCACGGGTACGGCGAGAAGCCGGGGCCTTATCGTTTTCAACCCGTTCCTGAGATCAACTTCGACCCCTTTTTCCACCTATCTGTGCTAACCACTAACCACCACTTGACTTTTATTGGCACACGGCTGTCAGTCGTTATACAACGATGGATCCCGAGACTTATATCAATGCCTGGGTAGAAGCCATGGTCGGGCGGGCGAGGGACCCGGCCACTAAACCCTCGCGATCCTCCAGGCTTCCCTCGTTCAGATGTTTTCCATCCGTTCCCAAATACACGGGCCCATTCCCAGTGGGGGTCCATGATATTGAGTGGAAGAAGACTGACGTGGCCTCGGAAGTTTCTGCTTTACAGCCCGAGCTATTCGATACCGCCTACGTGACCGCACGCATCTATTACCCGGCTGCGCCTACCGGCCGTGAAGCTAGGCCCCATTGGATGCCCCAACCGATTTCCGTCTACACTGAAGGTAAGTCTGCGGCCGAGATGACATTATAGTTAGTTAGTCTAATCTCCTGGATAAATCGAGTCACTTTTTTGACGTATCGGCATTACCCTCCTCTCCGATCGATATCGTCGCCTTTGTGCCGCTCAATATACAGGTTACGGTCGTTATCTCAAACTTCCCAAATGGACCAGCCGTATCGCCACTGGTTTCATCCGCACCGCAAAGTTAGACGCCCGCATCCGCCCTCCGCTTGCCGCTAGCCTTTCCCAGTTTTCGACCGCGACAGAGAAGACTGCCGAGGCCGACGCGGCGACGGAGCAGGCCGCGACTCGCTTCCCGGTAATCTATTTTGTCCACGGAATAGCAACCTGCCGGTCGACCTGCGCGCTCGTATGTGGCGAGCTGGCCTCCCGTGGATTCGTGGTAGTGACCCCGGAGTGTAGCGATGGTTCGGGTGCCACGTGCTACTCGCCTCACATGAAAGTTCACTACAAACCTATTCCCGAAGACCACGATAGGCACGCCTATTGGCATCAGCGACTCCTCTGGCGGACTATCGAACTGGAGGAAACGATCCGGATGGTTGAACGGGTGGTGGTTGGTACCGATCAGGACCCTGGAATGCCTGATGGACTCTCGGAGTATAGTAATCCGCACCGCGTCTTCACCGAGGAAGAGTTGGAGCGTGACGGTGGGTTCAGACTGCGTCATCTCCGCGGTCGCCTCGACCTTGACCAAACCATCCTAGCCGGTCACAGTTTTGGTTCGGCGGTGGTGTTCCAAGACCTGTCCAGTTTCTCCCACCCCAATGTCAAGGCTGTCGTAGCGTTGGATCCCTGGATTTATGCGATGAGTCGAAACGAGCGTATCTTGGACCACCCGGTCCTGATTATTAACTCGGAGTTTTTCACGCAATGGGACGAGCACCACAGTGAGATGTTGCAGCCTTACATTTGCTCGAAGCAGCCGGGCAGGGGCAAGGACAAAGCCAACTCGTTGCTCATCACCATCCTTGGGGCTCGTCACGTAGATCAAGGCGATGTTCCTAGCTTATTTCAACACTTGAATGGCTTAGTGAGGTTTTTCGGCCGCCGTGGTGCTAGCAGAAGCATCCATCCTCATTACAGTATCAGGCTGAATGTGAGCGCCTTCGTAACCTACGTTGGTCCATACCTGTCTGCCACCGTGCGCCAGAACCTGGAGGAGGACCCGTTCATCCTGAGCGACGACGATACCACCCGACCACCCGAGATTCGGATCGACAAGCGGTTCTAGAGCTGCAAGGCCCAGAGCGTCGCGTATCGCGCAAAGGGATGGATACGATACCGGCAGAGAGGCCGCATTTACTTGTCAATAGGCACTAGGGACAACCTTTCCATACCCTCGGAATAAACAACCCAAATGGCGCCCTTTGCTACGGTCTAAGCGTGATTAGTAGCGAGAAGGCTCGCTTGCTGACAGTATGCAGTGACTGACCTCTAAGCGCGCCTCTACAATTCATACCACGGGTTTGCCTTGCCTACAACGTTCTACGTATCAGCTCCAGAACTAAAAGGGTGGGTCATCGACTGGAAGGCTAGTCGCCAGCGTACCGACCGCCACAGTTAGAAGCGTGATTCGCATTATACTTGTAGACATGTACCCCATTCCACCCTCTGCATCTAGGGTCCCGCCATGGCTCGTCATCGGCAGGTTAGTCCCGAGGCACGGTCCTATCGGTCGGGGAATCGCAACCGCCGACGGGCCTTATTGACCAATCCTGCCATATCCCTGGTACACACGCCACTTAGGTGGTGGGATCTCGCCCATATCCGGTCTGGCGGGGTCCTCAGTCCACCGTCATTAGTACTCCCGATTGCCCCACCCTTTCCCCCGTGCCCCACTGAATGATGCCCGGTCGTGGGTGACACTGCCTGTGCTGGCCTTATTCACACCACTTCCCAACTTGAGTGGACTATATAAGTCACTGGTCGGTCTCCACCTCCAACAATTATCAGTCTTAATCACCAATTCCTTCAACTCCACTTATTAGACCTGTGGTTCCTCATTTCGCGGCTGCCCTGTAATATACGCCCAGCCTCTGCCCCGTGCCTTCTAAATTCCACCCCGCGCCGTATCGACCGAAGCACCACGGCCTTTCGACTCTTGCTTACGTAGTCTACCCTCCAACCCTACAGCTAGGTAAGGTGACTGTCAGGCTACCACGTCACGCGTATGGTTTCGATAGGTCACGGGCCCAGCCCCTGCCCTCGCTTCCACCACCACCCAAGGTCGGATACAGAGCTTCGTATTGACGCACGAATATCCGGCATAACAGCTCACACCGTGGGCAGTGCCTGTTTACCCACAGGGGCCAGAAAATGGTCCGCTGCTAGGGCGATCGGTGTGCGCTAGGGGCATGTAGCGGTTTCGGGGGGAAACTAGGGGCTAATGACACCGAGAGCTGGCGGTAGACTATACCAAGGGGAAAGAAGGCCGGTTTGGTCCTTGGACCTGTTGGTGTGGGAGGGCCAGTGAGTTACATCGAAATGACCATCCCATGCAGGTTTCCCACTGTTAGTGTTGGCCCGACACCCTCCACGTTGTACCCCAGGAGCTAGTGATACCCCAGCTACGAGACGGCATGCGTTCCCCCTCCTTTACCCTGCTGCAATGTGTTCAAACCCATCGGCATTACCTTTGCCTGCCACGGACAGCCCTTTAGAGCCTCTGGGCGGCATGTGAAGACTAATATACAGGAAAAGTGATTCCTCGTAGCCATAAAATGCGACATTGGCACCTTACTCAACCAGTAACCCCTTTACTATATACCTCTATCTTCTCTTGAACGTCGTTCTTACCACCCCAGCGCCCGATAGATACCAAACATCCAATCATGAACCCTGACTCCCACCTTGACCAGCGCGAGGCAACGACCGCCGACCGTAAGGAAGATCCGGCCGACAAGGCTTCCTGGTGGTCCACACTGTCACCATTCAGTTATCTGCCGGCGTTACCTAAGTATACCGGGCCGTTTCCAGTGGGTATTCACGACCTTGAATGGAAGAAGTCTGGACTGGCAAAGGAGCTTGCAGCGTTTAAGCCCGAGCTTTTTGATGCCGCCTACGTGACCGCCCGCATCTACTACCCGGCCGCGCCTACAGGCCGAGAAGTTCAGCCCCATTGGCTACCCAACCCAATTTCAGTCTACGCTCAAGGTAGGCCCGTGCACAGCCATACTAATCCCCGGGTACATTATGCCCTCTAACCGCACCTCTCTCGGCCTCTGACAACCAACTTATCGACGTATATGTATATTTCTGACTCGTCCGCTAATCCACGCAACCAGGCTATACCAACTATACCAAGTGGCCCGGATGGGCCGCTACCATTGTAGCTAATCTACTCCGTACCGCTAAATTAGACGCCCGCGTCCGACCCCCGCTCGCCGCCAGCCTTTCCGCGCCCTCGGCCGCTACGGACAAGGCCTCCAAGGTAGACACGGCCGCGGACCAAACTGCCAGCCGCTTCCCTGTAGTCTATTTTGCCCATGGCATGGCTTCCTGTCGGTCAACCTACGCCCTCGTGTGCGGCGAGCTGGCCTCTCGCGGATTTGTCGTAGTGGTTCCAGAGTTTAGCGACAAATCGGGCAGTCTGTGTTACTCCCCGCACATGCGAGTGGATTTTCTCCGCGTCCCCGAGAACGATGCCAATCAGGCTTACCGGTATCAACAGCTTCTCTGGCGGGCTATTGAGCTGGAGGAAACGATCCGGATGGTCGAGCGGGTAGCTGCCGGTACCGGCCAGGACCCCGGCATGCCCGCTGGCCTTGTGGAATACAGCGACCCGCACCACATCCTCACCGAGGAGGAGCTGGAGCGCGACGGCGGGTTCAGATTGAGCCATCTTCGCGGCCGCCTCGACACCGACCAAACCGTCGTAGCCGGTCATAGTTTCGGCGCGGCCACCATCCTCCAGAACCTGGCCAGCTTTACCCACCCCAATATCAAAGCGGCCGTGGCCCTCGACCCTTGGATCTATCCGATTGGTAAAAGCCATCGCATCCCGAACCTTCCACTTCTTATTATCAACTCGGAGTTCTTCTCGCGGTGGGACGAGCATCATAACGAACTGCTCTTGCCGTACATCCAATCCAAGCAAGCGGGTGAAGCCGAGGGTACGGTACCATCGCCACCACCCGAGGGTGATGGCAATTCCCTATTTATCACAATCAACGGATCGTGCCACGAAGACCAGAGTGACGCGCCCAGCCTGCTCTACAATATGAACGGTATCCTAAAGCGGTTCAACAACCCAGAGATCGCACCACGCATCAATCCTCACCGTTGTATCAAACTCAACATGAGTGCCCTTATGACCCACATCGGCCCATACCTGTCCGCTGCTGTGCGTCAGAACCTGGTCGAGGATCCATCAGTACTGAGCGACGCCGATAAGGTCCGGCCGCCCGAGGTTCGTATCAACCAGCGCTTCTAGAGCAAGGAGGCCATGGCCCTTCTTTTTTTTTTCTCCTTGGCATCTAAGGGGAGATTGGAGGAGTCAAGTGAGATGACGATATTCCTGGCCGTTCGCGCGCACCTTGTGCTGGATTCTTTTCATTCTTAAAAAAGCAAAAACAAAGTATATCGGCTGCTTGAGGCTAAAGAGCTGCATCCATGGCAATGCAGTAGTTGGCGAGGCTGCAGCGGAATAAACACTTCAACGTAACCTAGCCCAGTATGCATTGAACGGTCACCATGTGACCCGTCGCCCGTGGTCAACCGGATTCAGGCTAGCTTTTCTCTCACCTTTTACGTTTCGACATTTGCTATGCCGATGTGCTCATGAGCCACCCGTACGCCATGCCGCCCAAACAATCGAAACTATCACAATACTTCCAAAAGCCGAAGTTGACAGCCGCTTCCGACAAGCTAGCGAATTCCACCTCCGCCGACTGTTCACGGGCGCCTTCGTCATCAAATCCGCCCAAACCAGGACCTCCGCCTGTCTCATCAGCCCACCCGGCCAGAACTGCGCCATCGCCACCAAGCTCCGCTGACGGAGAGGGACCAGTCGCGACTGAAGACCAGGGGACGGCAAGTGCCAGTGACGACGAACAGGGAGGGGAAGGGAAACATGACCCACCGCTGCGGTCCCGCCGCCGGCCGGCCCGCCAGATCGACCTCACCACGACGTTCGCCTCCGTCAGCAAGGAGACCTACCTCTCGGCGGCCATCGAACAGCTTGATGCGATCCCCGCACCCCCACCCGACAGCGAGACCGAGCTGCAACTCGAAGCAGAGGATTTAGATACCGGTTTGATCATTGATGATGGCGGTGGTCGCGGTCGGCGTAAGCGTAGCAGGGACACTAAGGACCGGTTTCGCAAACTACGGCGAAATAATGGAGGACGACGGGGTTCTGGGTCTGTCTCCGGCGATACCAGCGGCGACGAGAGTGACGATGAGCGCCGGGAAGTTACGACGCTGAGCAGAGGATTAGGCAAGCGTTATAAGGGCCAGGTCCTAGACGATAGTGACGTCGAGACAAGATCAGAGTCGACCCTCCAACAGAAAATTTCCGAGTCGGGCGGTAAATGGCGGAGGCGCGGTCTGAAGCGGGGTCGGCAGATTCTAGGTGATGACGACGACGAGCCTGGTAACGAGAGGCGGCCGGACCAGGATCCGGTGGTCGTCAGTGATTCAGACGAGGCGAGTAATGATAGCGAGGATTCCGATATGGCTGACTTTATCGACGACGAAGACGACCCTACCGTGGCGATCGACGGTACATCCGAGCCGTCTGCTAACCGGCGGGCCGATATACCCCCCAACGAAAGCGACGAGGAGTTTCCGCGTTTCCAAACCATGCTACATTTCTTGGTTGCGGTTATTTTGGCTAACGGAACCGTAACAGCGCACCACCATGAGGATGGTAAGTAGGATTGATTGGCCAAGCTGGTGGACTTCCCTGCCCGTTTCCACACGGCCTGTCTCTTCTTCATTTTGAAATGACTAGTGCATTATCACCTCTCCATATCACTGAATCCCCCTAATTTTTACCCCCCCTTCCCTTTCCAGATTATCTGTTGAAGGCTTACCGGCACTTTGAGAGGCGCATCTCGACTGTCAAGGAGAGTGTGGTGTACAGCTCCGCCTGGCTACCAAATTTTAGGGTGAGTGGAGCGCAGGCCCCAGCTATGTGGCCGTATTCGAAGCTAGTCACCTTAGACCTTTTTCCGAGCCCCGTCGCTTTTCGACATAAATGCTAACTTCCCGTATGCCTCACTCGTGTGCACTCAATCGCGGCTGCGGTACAGGAAGACTTGCTACATCTACCTTTCTACTCACACGTCGAGTGCGACCCCGACGGAAAGTGTGAGGCCTGCCACTTTGTGAACCGTACCGCCACGGCGACAGCCGTCATGTCCGGCCCCAGAGTCACCAAGACGCACATTGAGGTAAGGAAACCTGGGCCAAACCAAAGGGGGGGGCTCCGTCTATGCATTTCTACCCCGAACCCAATAATCTACAGTTAGACCGTTACCAACCCCCCTAACGTCCGGTACCGATTGCCCATTTCATTTCTCCCAGGATCTGGTGCGACTGGCCCTAGACTATCACTGGCGGACGACCGATTCCCGCCAGCGCCCAAGTCCCCTGTTGAACTTGCTAGACATCTATGTGGAAGATACCGGTGGCGACCCCTACGGAACCCGTGTCCCTAATTGTGGCGAGGTGGGCAGTAATGAGTCCAGCGATGACAATCAGTCGAGCGACTGGACGTACCTCGACGGGGCCACCCCCGTCAGCTACCGCGTGGGCCAGATTTGTGCGGCGCGCAGCGGACTCTACCACGCCATGCACCACTACTTCTTCGCCCTGGTCAGCCGGATGATAACGGCCGTCAGCCGCGCCTTGGCAGACCTAGGTCCGCCCGATGCCTGCGAGCATGAGTTGCTGGACAGCTTTAGTCAGGCCAGCGAAGTCATGGACTGGCTCGAGAAAGGCGACACCATGGCCCGTGAATACCGCCGGTTCCAGCGCATGCTCGTTTGTGCCGAAGCGTACCACCAGTCTGGCTGGGACCGGAATGTGGGCCACTACCCTGAATTCGCCACTTATGGATTTTGACACTACCGATTTTTGATGGTGAAGGCTTCCTGGCTCTCGCCTGCTTAGCCACACGCGCTGGAGATCGTTGATGCCTTCCTAGGAAAATAATAAGTATCATTATTATCGGATGTTATTTCTGATAGCGCAGGTACGGCATTGTTGAGACAAAATGTTAGTTGCAAGCGGGGAACGACAGTGGTTTGATACGTAGCCTGTCGAACCACTGTCCTTAGAACGTTGTCCCCCGGGGGAGGACGGCCGTCGATTTCGATCCATTCGAGATTCGTGCCTTGAAACTAGTTATGCTACCCTGACGCCCCGTAGTAAGTGGGCATGATGGACCTAGCCCACCTATCCACCGGACCTGCACAATCGGGGGGAAGTAGAGTCCGTGGGGAAGGGTAATGTGGGATAGATCCCCTAAGCAATCCAGTCCGGTGGAGGCGGCTGACTGGATGCAAGGGCTGCGACGGTTCACCATGCTCGACTAAAGCTCCCCCCTCACACGTGGAAAACAGTTGGGGGCAACATGGCCGTCGTCCAGCCGATGTGACTGCCACGCTATCCATGCCCCTGAAACCGGTGGCTGTGCGGCTGTTCGCCTTTGGTAAGCCGATATGCCCCCCCTCGTCACTTCTACCCTATGAACAACGACGCCCGGTCCATCCACACGTCCTGGCCATCGAAGGTATGGGCCATGGCACCGCCGTACCCTCCATATCCCAGTAACCATTACCTAATGGATGATTATTCTAGGGTCTTCTACCAAGCCCCCACCCCCTACTGCACCGCGTCCATCATCCTGCTCTGTATAGAACAATGTGTGTAGAGAATTATGGATGACTCTGTGTGGTGGCGCAGTCTTCCACTTGACAGGTTGGGATTAGGGGAGGGGGGAGTTTTTTTTCCCACCCTTCACACCCATACATTACTAGACGAAGTCGAGTGGATGAGGCATTCTGGAAGGGAGAACCCAAGTGATACATCTTCGTTGCCCTGCTTTACTGGGTCGTTTGCCCGCTGGATCCAGAAAGGCATACCCGCTAGATTAGCTGTGCCCATCGGAGAGGTTTACAAGGCCTCTTCCTGCGCTGCGTAAGTAAGCGGCGGCAACTCGTAGAGGCAAGCCAATCGGTTATGAGCATGGGTAACCGTCCCTCCGTACGGCGAACGTCTTGCCGAGATAGTCTGCTGAAGGAGGCCAAGTCTACATCAAACGCACCAACCGCCACACAAGCACACGCACACTGGTCTAGCCCAGAGGCCCTTTCTACCTGTCCGCTTGTACTGTTACGAAGCCTAAGACACCAGCCCACCCTACTCGCTCCTCCCCTCCCCACGCCATTGGGCACGCGTGGATGTTTCTTCCGCCCCTTCACCTTGCCGCCCCGCCCTATCCCTCTGGGGTCACCGGCGGCCACCTCTGCCCCTCTCATCTTATTCTCCCACCTACCGGTCCGGATGACATCTCGATTCTTCTTTTTATGCGATTTGGCTGTCTGCCATCTTTTATTACCAACTCCCTCCTGTCGGTCCATTGTTCTAGCTCTTCACCCTCGCTCCCCTGCTCACGCCGCCCGGCCCCTTCTGTGAGAACCACATTACTACGTCCGCAATATGGCTCTTAAGCGTATCCAGCGTGTAAGTTACACAGTCGTTTAAGTGTCGGTCCTCTCGAAATTTCCGGGCGACCAGGAAATGCCTGTCATCCACCCCTTCCGGCATCACCTTTTGGCCACTCGCCGTCCCGGCTCTAGGACGATGACACTGCTACCACGACCAATGGCGCTAAATGCTGGGCTAACCCAGGGCGCTCAGCCAGTGCCCGCACTTCGCATATACTGTCGGTCGTCGGACGACATCTTTTGTGTATCAAGCGTGCAAAGTGACTTGGCCGTGGCCATTACCTGTTTGCTCTGTTTCTCGACGCCCTCCAGACTGCTAGGGACCCGGTCCGAATTTTCGACTTGTCAAAGCTGCCCTTTACCATGGCCGCAGATCAAGAACACGATGGGGCGATTCACCGATCGGCCAGGTATTCAGATCCACTCACTTCGATGATTACGTAATACTCACTCAGCATTCACCCAATTCCTCCTCCCCTCACACCCGATACATTCCGCCGTACTTCACTTCCAGGAGCTGAAAGACCTTGGTAACGACCCGCCGTCTACTTGCAGTGCCGGTCCCGTTGGCGATGACTGTAAGTTAACTGACCTGGCCCGGTTCATTTGAAAGCTTGCCTCTCGGGCTACACGGTGGACCTAGTGCGCCGGGTACCCAGTCGTCATATCGCCGACCGGAATTATATGTTAATCGCCCTTCCTCTTGTATCGTCATCACCCACCCACCCGTCCAATATAACAGTGCTCCACTGGCAGGCAACCATCATGGGCCCCGTAAGTGCCAAAACGCTTCGTGTTCGAACTATACCTACCGATGCCAAGGTATCCCCTGTTCGAATCCACTACTAACGACCAGACACATCTTGACTATCCACCCACCTCTTGATCACATCTGTAGAGCGACAGCCCATACCAGCACGGCGTCTTCTTCTTGTCGATCACCTTCCCGCTCGACTACCCCTTCAAGCCCCCGAAGGTGAACTTTACTACCCGCATCTATCACCCGAACATTAACAACAACGGCAGTATCTGCCTAGATATTCTCAAGGAGCAGTGGTCCCCTGCCCTCACCATCTCCAAGGTGTTGCTGTCGATTTGTTCCATGTTGACCGACCCCAACCCGGACGATCCGCTGGTGCCCGAGATTGCGCACCTCTACAAGACAGACCGCGCCCGCTACGAGACCAACGCGCGCGAGTGGACTCGCAAGTACGCCAGTAAGTGCACCCAATCGTTTTTCTAGCCTCCGCGGCTCCAACCCCCCGGAGTCGGCCGGTGCCTTTGTCCCAAACTGAACGCACTTCGCTCTTTACCCCTTTTCAGCTTGGCCTCTAACATCACTCTCTTCTCTGTCAAACCTCACCATCGCCATTCCCTACCCTATAGCGTAAGGTGCTCTTCCGCTTCCAAACAGTTACTTCCCCCTTTGCTGTTCACCCCCCCCTGACGATTTCCGATGCGGTGGTCCCCTGCCTTGGCACATTCCCTCGTCCCCTAGCCCGTCCTGCCTATCCAGTTACTTAACTTTTTTTTCCCCTTCGGTCCGACCCGGTCAGTTCGCACCTTGTCGGGTTAACAACACTGAAACTCCTTTCGAGGTCGTTCACTTCCCATTTAGTGCTTTGGCACCTCTCTACCGTGTGTGGCAGCTGATTTTGACCACTCGATGCAGTGTATGCTGACTCAATAAAGTGCTTATTGACCTTACTCTTTAAAAAAAAACCATTGCATGTCAGTGGCCTACCCCTGTGCTTGATTGTGCCCGCGTAGCGATTGCCCCCACGCGGGAAACTACCGGTGCCGGTTGAGGACTGCCACAGCCATGTCGAACATGAAAACCCCGCAGTGGAGATCCTTTATTCACACCGTGTATCTCGAATAAGGCCACTGGACTGCTGTCACAATCGAAGTGCAGGCAAGTTGGGGCTAATAATAATTATTTTCACTGCAACCACTTTGCAAGCCAAGCGATGGGGATACCACCATATATTCAATTCACATCCCGTCCCAGGTCCAGGGCCAAGTTCAGAAATGATGCTGGCTTTCGTTGGATGAATCATAGCGAGGAGAGCAGGTGAGGCGGCGCCGTTAGTAATCGGGACCAGCATCGTATTTTGGTTGGTTGTAGAGCACCTAGTCAGTCACAGCGTCTCAGTGTGATCTAATGGTTCGGTGGCTGGCATTTCCTCTGTTGCCCAGCTCATCATCTCCTGCGCAACTGTCACCATAGGTGTAACGTCTTAACCCCTCCTCCACTTGACTGGATTTTGGATGCCGGGTCTTCAGTCGGGCGTTAAACGTCCAATTAGTAGGGGAGAGGGTTTCCTGTCCTAATGTGCACCGTGAATGACTGCTGGATACCTCGTAAAAGTGTGCAATATACGCGACCCGGAAAGTGAAGCCCGTTCCCTACATTTGTTGTAAGGCAGGCCCAGCGATATCAGAGGGTAGCCGAGGGAGGAGTACCGAACTAACCAACGCGCAGCCTGGGGAGCTCGTCGGAGACGGTGGTGTATCCGCGCGCAGAGAGCGACACGACTGAGGACCATCGAAGGAGAACGAGGACGACGATGTACAACGTGGTACGGAGCCGGAATCGGACCAACCAGTTCGGAGGCGAGGCTGGAAAGAGGCTACAACTGAAAAAAATATACTTATATTCCGTCCCCTTAGGTCTGGTCCAATTTGAAGTGGCCTGGAATGGGTGTTCCTGAAGAGGGGAAACGGCCGAGGATAATGGAGAGGTTTGCAACAGGGAAGAGAGTAGCACCATTGCGTACTACGGGAAAGTTTGGTATAAAGGCGTGTGCTGTATCCGCCGTAAGCGACTAAGGCCTTTCCGTTCTATCCTTCACGGTCCTACGCACTTGTTTACCTCCACATTACTCCTTCTCTAATTTTTCTTTTTTTAACCCACAGCTCTATTTGTCCGTCGTACTCGCCATGCAGTGTTGCCAGGCACTATTACTCGGCCTGCTTACCCTGGCCGGTGCAGCCGCCGATATTCTGCATCCTGTAGAGCACGAAGTTCAAAGGCTGTCACCACGCGGATTTACCTATCCGAACATGTTTATCACTGATGCGGCCAACGACGTAAGTTTTAATGCAGCCGTATGAGGCCCAGTATAACCCCATGTACCGATGGTTGGCATGTTAATACCCCCTATCGCGGATACCCAGTACCCCGTCGTCGGTTGTCGTTTGACATATATACTTCCTTTTACCAACCGAGTACCCTATTAACGCATATCCGCACGTATGCCATTCCGCCCCATTATCGAACAACCTCCGAATTAGAAACTGAACAACCTGAAGGCCCTCGTCGACAACTCGAACGACCCGGAA
The DNA here is from genome assembly GCA_027575765.1 of Tieghemiomyces parasiticus. Taxonomy (NCBI): domain Eukaryota; kingdom Fungi; phylum Kickxellomycota; class Dimargaritomycetes; order Dimargaritales; family Dimargaritaceae; genus Tieghemiomyces; species Tieghemiomyces parasiticus. The sequence continues at coordinate 19,845 of JANBPT010000706.1, forward strand.
GTAATCAAGGCCGCCCTCGCTGATAGCTTCGCCGTCCAGGCCCACGGCTTTCTTGCCAAGTACTTGCTTGATACCCTGGAGCTCATGCTCGATCCGGCCAACGACATTGATCAATTCACCGCGCCGAATAGCCCCCTACTAAGTGGGCTACGCCCCACCATCCAAACGGAGACCGCAGCTGCGGCAGAACTCCTGGGTGCTAACCAGGTATATGTGGATTACGATGCCCTGACCCGCCAGCAGCGGGCTGATCTGTTTATCCACCTCTACGCCCTGTCGGACTCGGATATGTCCCTCGAAACCAAAAGTATCATGGTGGAACGGCTTCTGGTCGCTGCAGTGTCTCCGGTCAGCGTCATTCCTAACGATATTGTTCAGGCCGCCGTGTGGGCCGATAGGGCCCCCTACTTGGTGACTCCCTCACCCACCACCGAGATCGAGGGTACTCTAGATACTGGATTTACTACGCCCGGCCGGTCGGCAGCCGAGAGCATTCCCCGTGGGATGGACTGGGTCATGACGACCAGCTGGCCGACCCGGTTTACCAACACTGCGTCTATCCAGCTCTTCTTGACCGATGTCCACGTACCCAAGATCAACCGCCAACTGTTGGTGACCAGCTGGGCTGCAACCATCATCACCACCCTCATTGCCAAACCTACCAGTAGGCCCGCCTCGAAGTTCACCCGCTTTCCGCCGGCTGCCGCGGTCCGTCCGTCTCCCGACCGTTCCGCTGACCAGAGCGATTTAATTATTTTGACGAGTTTTCTTAACCGTCTGATTAGTATCGACTTTGATCGGTATGCCGACCTGGCCTACCTGGCTTTCTTCCAGGCCACCAAGGCCCGCCGCTTTGATGCCACCGCGTGGAACTCCCTGTTGGCCCTGGGTAATGGGCTGCACCAGACGACGGCAACGTACCGTGAACACCAAGTGGGCCTGCTTACTTGCGCCTACTCACATGGGTTTCATGGGGCCAGCTTCTTCTTACGGGGCCGCTATGAGGCACAACGCCGTGCTAACCCACCCAACCCCGGTGGCGGCAGCACCGGCGGGGACACAACGTTGCCGAGCGAGTCGCAGCAGGCACCTCGGATCAGTCGTCCAGGTCTGCGACGAGGGACGGCATTCGCCCCGGTCGCTGCCCCTCCGACCTCCCAGTTACCAGGTTCCTCTCCAAGCGTAGAGTGCAAGCTAACATTCTCCGAGTATTCGTACGCAATTCTGAGTAAGGACGGCCGGCTCGGCATCCTGGTCGACAAGGAGCATGCTGAGAAGGCTGCTGGCAGCGAGCTGCCTTTCATTCCCAAAGAGCTGCTATAACGGGTCAGAGTCAGAGCGCACCAGTACTGGGGTTGGGATATAGAGGTGAGCGCCATGGACCGTATTAGATAGCCGAATTAAGCCCATTTAAACAATTTAGATTACAGTGGAAAAATTGGACACTTTAATACCGGGCTAGTCCCAACTGACGCGGTCGCCTTAACAACAGTGTGCGCAGTATCGACGTACGGGAACATGGAGTGCCGTAAAAGATATGAGATGAGAAAATGTTGATAGCCAGGCGGGGGTAGGGGTAGGAGTGAGTATACAAAACAAAAATGAAAGATGCGTAAACCTAGCGCTGTTTGCTGACAGTGCGTGGGCGAGTTGCGGTGGTCAACGGGTGACGAGTGCAGCAGCTTTACAGATACATCTCTACTCGAGCTTCTTGCTCGCGACGGCGCTGACAAACTCGCCCACGTCTTTCTCGAGGGCGGATCGCTCGAGTTTGCCAGATTCGTAAAACCAGGCACCAAGACTGGGTGAGAAGGTCTGAGACCGAGGGGCCGTGTCGCCATTCAGCGATTGTACGGTAAAGGTAAGGTGGTAGTGCTCGTCGCCGGGTGTGACAGTGGAGGATGCTGACAGGACAATTGACTTGTTCTATGGTAGCACCGATGTGAAAGGTGGTTTCGGAGGGCAGTGGGGAGGTAAGAAAGGCCAGTATTGGATCAGGAATCATCGTATTTCGTAGGCAATACCCCCCCTAAATACACAAGTGGGTTGTGACAACGTAAGAAGTAGACCCTGTCGATCGACTCTGTGGGGTACTTACGTTAACGGTCTTGGAACCGACGTACACCGCATCCTTCTGTACCAGATAGCCGTAGGCGGTGGCCAGAATGCTTAGAATAGAGAATCTGAAAGAAGATAATGCGGCGGTATTAGATGGGTGTGCCAGGTCATGAAGTTGTTAGCTGAGCCGTAGGAACATGACTTTCGGTCCAGCGACATTGTTACGTGGCAGCCCATGAAGGGAGAACCCCCAATCCACGATTCCAAGGGCGGGCTCGTTAACCTACCCGATCACGCAGAACAGCGTCGGGTACCAGGTCTCCTCGAACGGCTTTTTCCAAGTGTAGGCAAACTCGAAGGCGGCCAGGAGGCAGGCCGAGTAACCGAGTACCAGCTTCACGTCGGTGTGTCGATGGTATTCCTTGTAGCCCTGCTTCTCGAAGAACTGTGGAAGGCAGCATACGTGGGTTGAGTCAAGCAAAGTAGTCTGGTCCGTTAGATAATGAGCGCACGTACCCGACGGTGGGAGGAGAAATGCAGGAGGCGTTGGGTTGCCAGGCCTGTACCGTGGATGGGCTGCTGATAATGGCGGCGGAGTTGGATTCGCCACTTACCTTCTGTAGGGCCTCATCGCAGTGAATCTTCATCTCATTCAGGTTGTACTTGGTAGCCACGACGCTGTCATCGTCTGTTGCGTAGGGAAAGTACGTTCCCCCAGGAATAGCGAGGAATAGGTGAGAGGCTGAAAGTCAGTCGCTTGCACCAGACCTTGTCAGGGATGACCCGAGTGATAAACCACGGTCTCCATTGCCAGTGGCATCTGCGACGCGTTGGGCGGATTGTGGACAAGGTGGATGGTTCCCATCCTCGCCCACGAATGTGGTCGGGAAGGCGTCCTCCCCAGAGGCCTGGACACTCGAGTCGAGATACGACGCTGCCTGCGTACTCTACACTTACTGTTCTCGATAGTGTTGACCATGCTGAGAAGAATGTGGGGGGGGGATGCTCGACAAAATGAAAGAATGTGATGGTTGCAGATGCTCGAACGAAAAGTTGGGACAAGGTGTCGTCACGTACAGATGAAGATTATTCTATTATCAGGCTGGTCCCATGAGCTCCTGGGGCCCGGTGGTCGAAGGTTGCGTGGTGAGTGGCTACGCTGTACCATGCAGGGGGAGACCGTGGCCGAGTGGATAGAGACGGCTACCTGTGGGATCGACAGGGCTCACTTCCCGTTAGTGTCAAAGCGCTACGCTGGCAGTTGTGGTTGGCTCCACTTAATCATGCATAACGTGACTATTATTACAAGTAGCTTGGCGGTTACAGAGGGGGAGGTGATGGAGTAACTAAAGCAAGGTAGAATTTCCCCATGACGGCATCCCCATTAGGTTAGCGGCAACCTTCCCTTTGGTGACCTAGTGCCTGATACTGGAGCCAGTTGCTACTCCCCGTAGCTTGATGAAATAGCTATCAATCCTCACTGCAGGCGGTAGTTGATAAGCTCACCCCGAGTCCGTGGTTACATCAGTCTGTCTCTACAAATAATACAAAATTATCACATTTGGCAGAACCAGAGGCCTTGGGCCTTGGCGCTGTAGATGAAGCCTAGAAACATGCAAGGCAAAGGGTCAAATAATGTAGCCCATTTTGGCATTGGACCGTTCTTCACTTAACTTGCATTTTTACCTCTCCACTACATCAGCTGCGGAAGTGCCCTCCCTCCCTTTGTTCAAATTTACCAGCCGTAATGGATGGACCCCCAGTTACCAGTATTATTGCAAGGGCCGCACGGCAGGTAATGCGTTGTAATTGCACCGACGCCCGCGTTCAGCGTGGCTCTCTCTTACCACCCAACCGTCAACCAAGTAATATCATTCTTACGGATTACTGCTCCCTTGAAGACGAGCCCTGCCCTGGCCACCCGTCAGACAATACTGCCAAACTTCACGGGTCCGTATTCCTGGGACTGCTGGAAGAAAAATATCCTTGACCAACAGCTGAACAACTCACCCACGTCTATTGCGCTTCCCCTGGTGCCATGCACAATTCCCTGTGCAGAGACCCTGGGCGGCTAAGTCATTTCAACCACTGGTCCCTCTCCACACCCTCGCCAATGACCAGCACTGCCACTGGGTGCATTTTTCCACCGACTCCCAGGAGGAGTTCAGCAGGACCGGTGGTTACTCGCGGGACTCCATTGTCACAGGGGACGAGACCTGGCTGTCCTTTATAATCCCCCTGCTGGTTCTAGTCGCCGAAAGTGGAGCCCCGGGTGTGGCCCTGTCCTAATCCATATCCCTTGGGGCCATGTTAAATCCAACTTTATGCTGACAGTATGTTATTTTCAGACGCTATCCGTTACACCTGAGCGCCAAGCCCCCCCCCCCGTATCAAGGCCTCCGCCATTCGGCACGTAAAGTACGGGATGAAGCCCATGCCCCAGCCCTGGCCAAAGGCACGTGGAAGATTGGACTGTGATCCCCTGCGGCTTCACCATGATAATGCGCCACCACATCACACAGCCGCTACCGGTGCCTACGTTTTAGGCACCGGAGTCAACCCTATTCCGGCTCCTCCCTACAAACCCGTCCTGGCCCCTTTAAGCCTTCCGACTACCCAAGGGTACCAAATGTTGTCGCCGTGGCAATCGGTCAACCAAGCCGGAGGCCGGTGTATAAACCTGGCAAGCACAGTTTTCCAAGCACCAGCCAAGTGAAGCTAGGTCCGACTGTGATAGCCGGTTAAGAAAGGGCCCATTGAGTGGAACTTGGCGAGAGCCATCATTGACTTTGAAGGTAATGTGGCTTGCTGCCCATAAGATGCTTCCTCTGTATTACTCTCCATTGCCGCCATGCCTTAAAACACTTACGATTACTACTATACTTGCCCACATTACCCTTATCATTACGGTTATTATATTTACGGCCACTGGAGTGTCCCACTCCCGGCACATACACAACCGTGCGGGCCTCGGGCGGCTATGGCGCATGGGCGCTTATACGTAATGTTCGGCCAGGACACACACCAGCTACCTAACCATTACCCCACTGCGTAAGGACCGATAACATCAGCCCGAGGCCTCTGGTCTCCGACTACCGCAAATTTCTCTGCATCGTTGGGTATTCATAACAATCCGCTACTCTCCACGCCCTTGCTTGATCTATTCTCGCCCTCTACTTGTTTTCAGCCTAGAACCGTGGCTGCGTCACCCCGGCTTGCATCCTTAGGCAAAGGCCTTGATTGCATCCTCAATCGACTCCCCCGACACCAGACTAGGCGACATGCGTAGGCTTTATAGATTACCTGTATGTCCTTCAGCCGTTTGCATACCGCCACTAGTCTCCGCCTTGTCGACCTAGCATTATCGCTGCCCGTCAATTACCCTACTTGATTCCTACATTTCATCCCCTAGTGCTGGCCATAGATTCAAACATTGCATGCCTTTGCTACTCTCATTGGTGTCGTCCGTACCTTCCGCCATGCTCCCAAAGTTCATCA
>JANBPT010000707.1:0-25387 GCA_027575765.1 Tieghemiomyces parasiticus
CCTGTGGCGACCGTCTGCCTGCCTATGGTAACGATGGGTACGCTAATTGTTGGGCCGCACTGTAGTAGGATGGCGGCATTACGGACCGCGAATCGTGACTACCCTGTTCCAACTGGACCAGACCAGGGGTTGCTAACAAGGTAATTTTACCTCCCGTGGAAGCAGGCAGACCTATTTCTTAAGGTGGTTAGGGCTGTGATCGCACAGCATATCTAGGATGTATATGCAGTATCGGCAGTCTTGGTTCAACGATTCGGATGTTATTTGGACCAACTGTTAACTTGCGGACCACACTTGGTTTATGTGGGCTAAATCATTCGACTTCGGTATATTGATTGAACCATAACTAGGCGCAGGATGAAAGTCTATGAAAATCTGAACTATGTTGAATTTCAAGTTTTATACCTGGCGCTATTTGATCATAGATGTAGAGCCTGCACCTGAGAGCTCGATCGCGATTCCTTGGGACCGCCAAGAGGACCCACTTTTTACGGTTAGCGGAAGTTATATTCTGTCAGCATGACATAGCTCTAAATTATTCATGCTGGTGCATTATCAAGGCGTTTAAAATGTGCAATCAAACAACTGCTAACATATCATCGGTAAGGTTAGGGTGGAGTTTTCACGGTTTATGTATTGGTAGTAGACTACACGGCAATAGAGTTTCGGCCAGGGCACACCGGCCTTGTTGCTTTGATGTCGACCGTACTGAAACGTCGGTGCAACAAGAGTGGCAAAGGCCGGCTACGCTATTCTCTAGGCACGCCCAGACGGTCGTGAGCTCGAGGAGCCAAAGAGAAAGCTTCACACCGTCAGCATTGTGTCAATAGCTTAGGCGGCGGTGTTGGGGTTCATGCGGCGCTTGCCACCAACGAGGTTGGACACGTTCACGAAACGGCGGTTGTAGAGGAGACGCTTCTTGGCGCGGCCGGTGGGGGGCTTGGGCTTCTCCTGCTTCTCAACCTTGGGGCACTGCGACTTGACCTTACCGGCACGGGCGAGGGAACCGTGGACTTTACCCTGTAGTGGAATTATACGACGTTGGGAAAAGTCGTGTCAAGTACGTGATGGTGGTTAGTAAAGTAGAATTTCGGACACCCGCGACGATGACAGCCGTCAGCATGCCGTCTGGTAATCACCATCCAGGATTGTGAATCAGATCGGCATCTCCGCCTAGAATGTATTTTTATCGCCTCTCGTCGGTCAATCGATTCGCAACCGAGCAACACAGGATTCCTGTCGGGTGACGGATGGATGGATGGATTGGGTGGCGCCGACGGTCAGGGTCGAACGGGGTGCTTACCATTTTGATAGAGGTATGTAAATTGAAGACTAAAAACGAGGTTTTAGACGTAGAAGTAAACGAGACGTAGTCGCGGATGGAAAGGAAGGAATCGGGGATGGATGCCGTCAATTGTACAAGTCTATAGAGATACAGATGGGCTGCGGTTTGTCGGGGGAGCATTATGTGTAGACAGTGCTGACGCCTGCGACGAGGGTTTGAAGGCGCTGCACCGCCTCCCGCCTAGCTTTTCCGTCCCTCTACATTGGTGCTCTCATACCCCGGTCGCTGCTACCCGCCCCGTGGGCGTAATCTGTGGTGTGAGGAGGATTGCTGCGGCGAGAAACGCACACGGCCCAGGCTATGAGGGCTTGGTGGCCCATGGTATTTCCTCACGTGACAATAGTGACACAGTTACCAGTCAGCCCAGGGCGGACGGACATCTCCAACGCCTTGCCCAGCCGCCTTGGGTGTCGCACTCGGCGGTGGTTTCGCTATGCAGGTCAATGGACGTGAGCCAAGGCCCTGGGCAAGGTGAGCGCGGCGGTTCCAAACCCTCGAGGTTCGATAACGTCAATCCTTGGTGCCCAAGTCCCGGGGACAAAGGGGTATGGCACTCCGGACTCCCATCCTTCATCTCACCAATGATCACGTGAATTGGTGCTCCGCCAACAGCCGTGCAGCCTTGGAGCCCAGTTGCCTCTAGTAGGGCTGGGTGGTGGAGGGGGGGGGGGGGGGAACTGGAAATCCACTCCACTCATAGATGTGATGAGGATGGAAGGGTGATGGAGAAAGAGCTGACGGTGGGGGGGGGGGGGCTTGAAAGTATAGGAGTCGGTTAAAGCACTATTGCGACGGACATACTCCTATCTCCTTCTCTCTCTCTCCCAGTCTTTGGTCGAACTAGACTAGTAGGAAATCGTATCAACATGGTAAGGAATTCGACTCCCTCTCTCAATACCTCCTATCGCCCGTCGCAGCCAGTCCACTCCCAATCCCTACGCGATGTCTACCGTGGCCACCGTGTCCTGCTCGCCTATCCATCCATCCGTCTACGGATCACGCTGTGGTGATGAACAAGCGCCGCCAACGAAGGAAACGGCCGTAGCAGGTCGCCCCTATTTACAAGGGACCGACTAGGTCCATCCATCCATCGCTGAATACCAAACTAGCAACCGACGGGTGACGGCGGAAGCCATCTTCGGCCCAGCCGAATGTCCAGATCGCGATCTTCCGACCTAGCCGATTCCATTATCCTGAAATTATAGTTCTGATGTCTAATAACCCCTACCTCATCGCATCCACCCTCTTGGCCTTCACCCATACTACCCACCATTTTTGCCAACAGACCGTCAAGCGCAGAAACCACGGAAGAAATAAGAAGGGCCGCGGCCACGTTGCCTTTGTGCGGTGCACCAACTGCGCGCGCTGCGTGCCGAAGGACAAGGCTATCAAGCGCTTTACGGTGCGCAACATGGTCGAGAGCGCTGCTATCCGTGATATGACGGAGGCCTCGGTGTTTGAGGAGTATGCCATCCCCAAGCTGTACATTAAGCTGCAGTACTGCATCTCGTGCGCCATCCACGCCCGTGTGGTGCGCGTCCGCTCCACCGCCGACTCGCGTAAGCGTGACCCCCCGCCGCGTTTCCGCTTCCGGGATGGCCAGAAGGTCGTTGCCCCGGCCCCCGGTGCTGCCGGTGCCGCCAACGCTCAGAAGTAATTACTTGATGTGTGAGGTGGTTGATTTTGAGATTATTATTTTTTAACTATTGTGCCCTCTCTTAGTTTAGAAAGGCAAATATGTGCGACTTGTCGCTGTATTCTCTCCCACTCCCATCAGCTTCTGCTGCAAACCCCCCAACAACCCCCCGCCGCCCTTCTCTATAAATCCCCTCTTTGGCATGCCTTCGGCCTGAACTGGTCTCGGCATTCCATTAAAACCACACCTATAAAACAAGCTCCATATCGAATCCGATTATCTAGCAAGACGGCCATGGTTGACCTGCGAGTGGAAGCAAAACATGTTCCCAATCTTGAAGGCTATCGCGACCAGTTGTCCTGGATGTGACTTGCATGTTTTGACAGGTGTCTGAGGCTACCACGCCAAATACCGTATAAGGTCTTTTTGAGGGACGGTTAGTTCAATGGTGACGATGTTTATGTGGGAGTTTGATTGTTGGACTCCCGTATACAATAACCACCCTTGGGTACTGAATTGAGCCATGACCCAAGCTGAGATGATCCTGCGCAACATTGAAAAGATATCCAGACCTCTGGATACATGGACCCAGATGCCACTTGCTAACACGCTGCCTACGGACATCCCTGCCACTGCGGCGATTGTGTTTAAAAGACTAGTCGATGAAGATGTGCGCCTCAGACTGCCACAGGCGACATCGTTTGCTTTAACCTTGGGCTCGCCTCTTGCATATATCCTGCGCCACATTACGTGATTTGACAAGAGATCCCAACGTAATTTAGCGTACATAACCATGATTGTGTGAAGAAATAGACGTAATCATTATATTAATATAGTACAAGGGAATGGAGGTCACCAGACGTAAGGTTAGTTTCAAAAAGGGGTCACCGAAAGGTGGTCATTAGTAAGAGGACAATGGGGGTGGGGTAAAGAAGCAAAGGATTGCAAAAGGGAGGAGGGCAGTCATTACTTTCGGGGCCAGGGAGAGATAAGGGGCTATGTCAATAGTTAAAATTGGGGAGTTGCTGATGTCGACTAAAAATAGGCCTATGGGCGAAGCGATAACGTGGGGGAAGAATGGGACGGGCATCACGGTTTAAGAATAGAAAGTGCATGGGTGAGATAATAATGAGGTAGTAGGGAGGGTGAGCGCGAGCTTGTATCAACAAAGCCAAATTAAAAAGGCCGGTTGGGCTGTGAGCCGCAGGGACGTCACCCTACGCTGCAATCTTCAGTTGGTGGCATCGCTGCAATCGGGAAATTACGTCGCGGCGAGGTATCTGATTGATGTGGAGCTGATAAGAAAAAACGCGGGGACGGAAGCTCTGGTTTGGGGTACAGTGGTTTCGTTAGCACACCTCCTCCTAGCTCTCCTCAGGCAGAAATTCAGCCATGTCCTCCTCGGATACGTAGAGCTGGAAGTCCATAAGCTTGAGGAAAGCCCTCTCGATACGGGCGATTTCCGCAGGGTAGGCCCACCACAAAGCCTGGCGGGTAGCAGGGCCGCCGAGGGCGATACGGGACCAGGCGGACGAGAGGGCAGGCCAGCGCATGAGGGTGTTGGCGATCTTGCGCGGGGTGAGAGTAGCGGCGTCCTCGACGTATTTATGGGCTAGCAGCAGGGCGCCTACGAAGATGCGGTGGACGGCCCCGGGCTTGGAGAGGGCACCGGCAGGGAGGCGAGCGTGGAGCCGGCGGGTGTAGACGGTGGCGTAGAGCAGACTGGCATTGGTGATTTGGCACACCGACACCAGATATTGTACGAACGGGATGAGTGGCGGTAGAGTAGCGCAACTTGGGGTCGGCGACCGGGACAGTGAGGGTGGCGAAGTGAAGGAGGTTGTGGCCGGTGGTGGCAGTTGCGTGACGGCCGTGTAGGCCTGGAAAATGCTCGTCACCTGCCTGGTCGTGTGCTGTATCCACAGCGGGGAACTGGGCTGGGAGAGCTCGGCGAGGAGGGCCAGCCGGGGCGGTGGCATCGGAAGGGCGGTCACGGTAGACATGGTGCACAAGACGAGAAAGAAGAGCCAGAAGCCCTACGCAATGTGGGAGGAGAGGAAATGCGAAGAGCAAAGCGGGTCGAGACTGGGCCGGGCAGCTGAGGTTTTAGAGACGAACGGGTGGACTGGGATGTAGTAAGGGTCAAGCGGCAGTGCGGCAAAGGCCAATGGCGGGCAGAGTTAAAAAAAGGGTGGTGGGCAGGGTCGCAGGCCAGATAAGGCAGGTATGGATGAGACGGCACGAGGATGGGGTCGAGGCCTTAGGAACAGCGCGACAATCCTGGTGGGCAATAGATATTAGACTACTTCAAAAAGTGGTAACAGGGCTCTAGGGGGGGGGGCGCCAGGGAGGTCGAGTGACCAAGCCTTGTTGGACCCAGATAGAATGCAGGGAGGAAATAAAGATTTGGGCCAGAGGGGGGCTAATATTAGAGCCCAGGGCCTAGGACGGCAGTTAAGGTGGGGTAAAGATAGACGGCGGCGCCTGCAGGTGTTGATGTGCCACGAATAGGAAGTGGTGTCGCTGAGACAGCGCAGCGTGGCGGGGCTGTCTGTGTCTAGGGGTGGTAAGTGGGCGAGGCAGGGGGTGGGTATCGGCAGGCGGATGGATCCAAACCAGAAAGTAAATAGTATGGGGCAGCGACGGCAAAGGTGGTCGAGCAGTAGGGCGGTGGTGGGGTAGAAACGTCGTGCCGGGCCGGTCCACGTAGGAGGTGGTGGTTTAGCAGGAGGTGACCGGAATGGGTTAAAATTACAGACTGCGTAGGGCTAAACGAAACCCCAGCGAAGTTTCTTTTGTACAGAGCGAGGCGTGGTGAGGATGTTGGCCAATGTGGAAAAGTAAGGGGGTCTAGATGAGGAGCGGGGGTTTGGGTTATATAGTAATACCGGACCAGTGGGGCGACTAAGGGTACGTGGCATAAAAGAAGATGGAGAAAGAATGGGGACTGGCCGAGCCCCCATAATCCTAGGGCAGTGGACTATGGGCGATGGCGTTCCCCTGGCCCTTGGAAAGGAGTGCCGGAGGTGGGGGGGGGGAGCCAGCCACTTCGCAGGTTGGTGCTTGAGCAGACAAGAAAAAAGAGGGTGGTGGGTCCCAGTTCAAGAAAAAAATAATCAGGGTGTGCGCACAGTCGGCAGGTGACGATAGGCAGTGGAGGACTGAAGGGGACAACTCCGCTGGTCCAGTAGCAGGCGGACACAGGGTATCCGCCACAACGACGGGACAACTAATTGGGCGTACAAGTAAAGGGAACATACTGTCGGGGGGACGGACGACAATGAACGACGCCACTGCGACCAATGAGCCGGCCATGGTCCGGCCAGTTTAAGGGTTGACATTAGGTTGGTGAAACCTAGACTTCTCGACCTGTAGTCGTAACGACAGTGCCTCCTGCGGTGGAGCACCGGCTAGGACACCGCCACCTTCAACGTTAAGAGCCTTCTCGGTCGTCGGGCCATACTGCGCTGTCCAGCAGGACTGCGCTGGTGAATCCGGCCCGGCCCCCCGCAGCTGACCCAAGCCAGTAAGGAGGTCGGTCCATCTCTCCTCGTCGCCACCACAGTACCTATACTCTCTCATCCTCTTTAACCGTCCCTCCTAGGAGATGGAGAGATGTATGCAGGGAGGGGGGTCCCAGGAATCTCGACCAGCCCGAGTCCCCGACAATGACGACAATCTCCAGCGCCGTTCAGCCGCGGTATCATCCGGGCCCCCCCTTTCTTCCATTGTCGTTGATGACCTGACCCAGCCTGTGTGCGCGGATGTGTCCTCGGCCGAGGCTTGCGTCGGTTAGCACCTCCATCTGCACCAGCTGTATGGTCACCCACGTATTTACTCGGTGTTCAAAGGCCACCATGCTGGAGCTCTTGTCTGCCACGGCTAATTAATCCAACCATCCCCCTGCCACTACTGTTGTACCTTGTTTCCCTATCCTGTATGGCATCGGCCGCGATGTGGCTTGGCAAGGCGAGCATGACTGGGTTGGTGGACAGAAGCAACCGAGGGCGAAGGAGTCATTGCCAGTCACATTATGCGGTCTGTCTAAGCCCGTCACGTTGCCGTTGGGGATTGGGGAGGTTCAAAACATGGCGTAAGGGGCCCCAGGCGATACGACTTTGCATCCTGACCACGCGGGCTGGAGAGAATGTAGGGGTGGTAGAGAGGGAGAGGGAGAAGTCCCTGTTTTTCACCGTCAACGTCGACGGGTCTATGAGTCTCACACTTGTACACGTACACCCATACACCGAAGGGCAGGTCACTCTGCCTTTTGCTCCATTAATTGGAGTGGGCCGCTGCGGCCCCTCGTGCCAAGGTTTAGCCCCGCCCGATCGCACCGCCCACGTCGAACCATTGTATAGAGGTGGCACCAACCAAGCCCCACTCAACAGCTGGGGCGGCGGCCTGGAGGTACCAGTCCGACACCACGAACAGCACGGTCACACCGAGAACATCGTCACAACGGCGGGACCCCGACGCCGCCATCGCCCCCTCCCCCTTATTTCTCTTCCGTCCGTTCTATTTCGCTTTGGCTCTGTCGACTCCACGAGCCTGCCCGCCAACCCACCTGCTCTGCAGCTTGGAAGCGGCATAAGACCAGAGTCGTCTTGAAGGATGTCGGCCCGCCGTCATACAGATGACGGAAGTGGTTTTGAGAACCCTCGCGAGGCTGTCCTGCCTACACACTACCTTCTCATCTGGAAAGGTTTCACAAGGCAGGCCTTGTTTCATCTTGTCGAAAAGTCCTAAAAAAGGAAAGCTACAACCCAAGTCACAACCACTGTACTGTGTACCGACATAGTGGGAACATCGACCAGCACCTCAGTCACTGGCTGATCGCAAATTGATTGCTAGCTGGGGGAGGGCGGTACCTTACTCATACCGCCAGTCCACAACAACATTGACCTGAAACCATGTTTAGCCTGCCGAGCCGATAGGCGAGCGCAAATGCGAGTAGGTACGGCCAACCATAACAGGTAAGCCCCAATATCGTCTGTCAGGTCAACGAAGCCATGTGACACACCAGCTAAGGAGGTTGACTATTGTCCCCCCTCTTTGCATTCAGAGAGGAGGGGAATTAGGCGGAGAGCAACTGCGAGGGCCGAGGCTGGTGTAGGTGTCCAATTACTCTTGAGTGGTCCGCTGATCAGTTCGCCTGCCCGGTGTTTGGAAAAGAGGGGGTTTGCCGCCGGCCACCGCCCCTAATAGCGGGGAAGCCAATTAGCGGGGAAGACCAAGGTGATCACATGTCCCTCCATTCCGCCCTTTATCCAACCAATGGAAGGCTGAGAAAGCACCCCACTCCATTCCATGGGTAGCTGGGCGAACGGTCACCACCATAGGACCTGGGCAGCATGTACATTATTATGTCTGCTTTCCCGTCATACATTGTTTTATATGTGTTGGCCAAGCGCAAAGGCTAAAAGCCACATCACATCGCAGCCGAACGCTAAGCTGACCAGGGTCTCTACTCCTTTATAAGTAAGGGGTAACCAAGGTGGTCGGCAATTGGACCAGACCAGTCACCGGCGGGATGGCCATAGAAGAGAGTGATAAGCGAGATAACGGCGGCAACGCCTATCAAACAGGTAAAGATCGCACCGTCATCACGGACCCAACCCTTCCTCCCCCCCGAGTCGTAGGGCTCGTTCGTAACTGCTACCGCTAATCTGGTCGCCACATGACTTGGCTGAAGTGGTCAGATATCCCTGCGTGGCTACGTCGTTATCTTACGATTTATGTTACTTGGCTTACTGATGTACCCTTATCGATAGCCATCACGGCGGGTACCTCCTATCAGCGATTCTGGCATATTCGCGCATAGGAGTACGCTACCGATCACTACTACTGGGCTGGGGACTAATCCGCTCATCGTCACTGTGACGTAACCATACTTGACTTGCCCCTACGGGGTTAAAGGAGTTAAGGGCCCCGCCGTTAAGTGCTGGAGATTAATAATAATGATTGACACCTAGCTGGTATCCACCATTCCATGCCTGCATCATTACGCTACAACGTGCAGCGGAAGTCATTCCCAATAATTCAGCACGTATCTATACAACGCATCCTTTATATATACATAACCTGAAGTACATACTACAGACACACATACGTAAGCAAACGGTCCCACGCTAGCTCCGTGACTCGGCATAAAATGGACCAAGCCAACCCTTTACAAAAAGGGAATAAATAAATAGTTAAATTTTATGCCCAATCCTTGGCCTGGGGTAGCTTATCGGTCAATTGCCGTACGGTGTAATCCCAGACCTGTTTTTGAACTTGGACGCTTCGTGCGGCCTCAGAAGTTGCCCGAGGCTCGAGGTCAAAGAAGTAGACCCCAGACACGTCGCGAACCTCAGGAGCCAAGCACAGATAAATCAGGGTGAGGGCTCCCTGGGCCGGACTCAGCAGGACCATATCCAGCAGAGTACCCAACTTGGAAAGGCCGGGGGTGTATCGGTAGAGTCCCGTCGAGACCGGACCGGGGTGGCAAGCGTTGACCGTGATGCGGTGATGACCCTGGAGGTCCGGGTCGGCGGCGAGCCGACGGCTGAGTTCCGCCGTGAAACAGATATTGGCCAGTTTGCTCATGCCGTAGTTGACGAGTGGGTGGTACTTGGCCGGATCTTCGAGTACCGCCGGGTCAAACTTCGGCTCCGATAGGTGGGCCACGGAGCTCACGTTGATGATGCGTGCAAAGCTACTACGCTTCTCGTTTCCCTGTTTGTCGCTTGGGGACCAGGACACGGTCCGCTTGATCACGGGCAACAGGCCCATAGTGAGTACGAAATGACCCACATGATTGACCCCCCACTGGCTCTCAAACCCGTCGGCCGTGCGCGCGTAGGGCGTGTACATGATCCCGGCGTTATTGACCAGCACGTGTAGGGGCCATCCGCGCCGACGGTACGCCTCAACAAAACCTTGAACCGACTCGAGCGACGCCAGATCGAGCTCCATGAAGGTCATGTGTCGCAAATCGGTTTCCTGCACAATGCGATCCATGGCGTGCTCGGCTGCCAGCGCCGACCGGCACGCCAGCACTACAAAGTAACCGGCCTGCAGCAGAGCCTTGGTGGTTTCATACCCGCAGCCGGAATTGGCCCCCGTCACAATGGCTACCGGACGACGGGAGTCGGTCTGGTCGGCAGGCGCAAGCGGTGTCCCCTCTCCCTCCTCGGTGTGGTCAAACCCACTGGAACGACGTGGCCGCGGGTAGTAGTCGTTGTTATGACCCGCTCCGGGGTTGGGTGTATGCCCACCTTCAATCGGGGGAAGGTCAGCCATACGGACTAGACGGGTAATGCGGCTGCGCGTACTGATACGACCTTCAAAGAGAGCCTCGCCGAAGTGACTGAGGAATTCGAGGCCGCCTATGAGGTTGCAGCGCCAGCTGTTGGGAAGGGCGGTTTGGCGGCCGATCCAAAACTGAGCTTGGTCGATGACGCTAGGTTGCGCAACGACTACGTTGGAAGTGGAGGGTGTGGTATCGCTCATGGTAATGTCGAGGCAGGAGGGAGTTGGGAATGAGGACACGTCGGGGGTGATAGAGTCGTGTAACTGAGGAATGGAGGGTAGAGGAAAAGGCTGGAGCGCTGGGTTAATGGGCCGTTGGGGAGGGGATGTCAGAGCAAAGTTCTGATCAGCTCGTGGTAGACCAATAGGCTGGCAGCGAGGAACGGTGCCTTCCTGGGTGGGGCTGTGGTATTAGACTGGCCAGTTTTGATAGTTGGCCTTGGAGTCTCGATTTACTGCACTGGACAGCTATCAATTCGCACCAACCTAGACCACGGCCCTTGCGTCTCAGTAGCCGTCTTTTCAGCGGGGACGCGTTACCTGGCCGGGTTGTTGGTGGCCTTGATAGGCCGGGCGATGAGCATGGTTTGTTATGCACACGGTGGGACCTGACGGGCAGAGGGTGTTTGCCGTTGTGTTGACAGGAAGCCATACACACCGGCAAGGCTTGTGTTTGTTGTCGCGGAAGCCTACGATGGTGCGGGGCGGGCTGGTCCGAAGCCAGCCTGGTTGTGTGGCGGAGACTATATACTGCCTTGGCATACCTCTCTGGAGATTGGAAACGGTGCCCTTGGCGTTGCACGTTTTACAATCATAATCGATTCTCATTCCATCCACAGTCAGAAGGGAATCCCTCCTTAATAAACAAGATTACGCCATCTTTATGGAACTAACGTACCCGCTGCACACCGTACTGCATGCGAGGGTAGGAAACGAGGCGGTAGCCACTGTACTACAACGCGGAGGTTGAGGAGACGGCCCTTGACGGTTTGCCATGCCAAGTGGTGATGTATCCGCCCGTTTGCTCATACGGGATCATGAAATTTATCTCCCACGGCGTCAGCAAAGCCTATACATCGACTCATGATTGGTCAAACCAAACGAGTAGACCTGCTGAGCGGAGTGGGGAAGGGGGCGGGGAAACATTGGCAGCCAACGCGTGTTGTCTGGTCTCCTCTATACGCTCCATAGCTGTGTGCCACGTCGCGCAGTTCGTTGGGTCCGGCGAGCGGAACACTATCGGCCAGGCTTTCCGTAATTTCGACTCGCGCGGCTGCCGTGATGTCTCTGTAGCCTAACCAGTAAGTCCATCGCGATTCCCTCAACCTGCGATGCACTTGACCGAGACTGGCATACATTATCATTATATTCAAGCTCTTCGCCGCATTCCATCCGAGCTGCGACTTTTCATTAGACGCCCTACCCTCCTCTGGTACCATGGCGAGGTAAGCGACAGGTTCTTGCACGACGATCGGGTGCATTTACCCTGTGAACATCCCTATCAGATTGGAGGGCCCTTGCCTCTGTCAACGTAGCTCACTCACCGTTCTTCCCCACCTGCACCTACTACCACTGACGCACCCTTAGCCCCAACGCCCTCGTGCCCTCAAAGTCGATCGAGCGGGCCTCGCTCCACGTGCGCTTGCCGCGCTGGCAGCATTTGTACGCCTGGCCCTTCCTCTCGTTGTACCCACTCTGGCTCGCGGTTTACGTATCCTATTATGACCAGTACCTTGGGTCAGTCGAGTACACCTTTGTTTCGCTCGGGTTCCTCCTGGTGGCCAACTTTCTCACCTTTCTGGTTGGCCAATGGAGCGTCCCCATCAAGGCGCGCACGACCTGCCAGCGGACTACTGACGTGAATCACGCCGACGTAATCCTCGTTACACCCGTCAAACACCAGGGAAAGAGCCAGCTTTGCCCACTGCACCGGGGCCCGCCTACCACGCACCACCCTGAAGGCCCGCTGTACTTTGAGTTCCAAAAGAAGCGCTACACGTACGAGCCTGCCGAAGGCCGGTTCGTCAAGATTCGGTACCCAACCAAGGACCGCCCGACCCTCGACACGTTCCAAACCAGTCGCGGGCTCACGACCGCCACAGCCGTCACCGAGTGCGCCGAAACCTACGGCGCCAATAGATTCGACGTGCCCATCCCGACATTCCAGGAACTGTTCAAAGAACACGCCGTGGCACCTTTCTTTGTGTTCCAAATCTTTTGTGTCGGCCTCTGGTTCCTCGATGAGTACTGGTACTACTCGCTCTTCACATTGTGCATGCTGGTGGTGTTTGAGTCCACCCTGGTATTCCAGCGCCAACGCACCCTCAAGGAGTTCCGCAGCCTGGCCCTCAGTCCCTTTGAACTTCAGGTGTACCGCGAGGGCCGTTGGATCCCTATCCTGTCCGACCAGCTTCTTCCCGGGGACCTGTGCTCCATCACCCGGTCCCAGGGTGAGGCCGCCGTGCCCTGCGATATGCTGCTCGTCGGTGGTACCTGCATTGTAAATGAGGCCATGCTGTCTGGCGAATCCACCCCGCTGCTCAAAGAGTCCATCGCCCTCCGCGAGCCGACCGACCGCCTCGACATGACCGGCGCCGATAAGGTTCACACGCTGTTTGGCGGGACCAAGATTCTCCAAGTCACCCCACTGGCGGCCGCGGCCGGCGACAGGTCAGCCCTGGACTGCCTGGCGACCAGTGGCGCTCCACCCCCACCGCCCGACGGCGGGTGTACCGCCTACGTCCTCCGCACGGGTTTCGGTTCGGCGCAGGGAAAGCTGGTCCGCACGATGATCTTCAACACTGACCGGGTGTCGGCCAACAATGCCGAAGCGCTCCTCTTCATCCTATTCCTCCTTATCTTCGCCCTGGCCGCTGCGTCCTACGTGTGGAACGAAGGCATGAACAACCCGAAACGCAAGAAGTTCAAGGTCATCCTCGACTGCATTATGATTGTAACCTCTGTGGTGCCCCCCGAGCTGCCCATGGAACTCTCGCTGGCCGTCAACACGTCTCTCGTCGCCCTATCTCGTTACGCCATCTTCTGTACTGAGCCATTCCGTATCCCATTCGCTGGCAAGCTCGACATTTGTTGCTTCGATAAGACCGGGACCCTTACCGGGGAAAATCTCGTCGTGGAGGGCGTGGCGGGCATTGGCCCCGAGTTGACAGACCTGTACGCCCCCAACCGGCTCCCCCAGGAGACCACTCTTACGCTATCCAGCGCCCACGCCCTCGTCCTCATGGATGACGATGCGGTCGTTGGTGATCCCATGGAAAAGGTCGCCCTCCAGGCCGTCGGCTGGCAGCTCCAACCCCACGATGTGGTGGTTCCTTCTACTGAAGCTAAAGACGGTAGCGTGGACTCGGAGAGTGGACCGCCGACGGTCTCCCCTACCGCCGGACTCACCGTGCTCCGTCGTTACCAGTTTTCATCGGCTCTCAAGCGCATGTCGACCATTGTGCGGTACACCGACCGCGCGACGACTCACCCGTCGCAAACCTCGTCCCCGCGACACTTTGCCGCCGTGAAGGGTGCCCCTGAAACCCTTCAAACCATGTTCTCCGAGGTGCCCGCCGGCTACGAAGCGGCCTACAAGTCGTTCAGCCGGCGCGGTAGCCGTGTCCTCGCTCTCGGTTTCAAGCCCCTTACCGGGGTGCTCTCGGACAGCCCGACCGAGGTGCAGCTCAATGCCATCACCCGCGAGACCGTGGAATCCGAGCTCCGTTTCGTTGGGTTCCTCGTGTTCCACTGTCCACTTAAACCCGACTCTAAGCGTGCCATCGAGATGCTCAACAATTCGTCGCACCGCGTCGTCATGATTACCGGGGATAATCCCCTCACGGCTTGTCATATCGCCGGGCAGTTGGATATCGTCACCCGGCCCGTGCTGGTTTTAGATGTCCACCATGACGGCGGGGTCACCGGGAAGGGAGACGTTAAGCAGGAGGAGCAGCCGGCTACCACTGAGCTGCGCTGGACCAGTATCGACGAGACGGTGGTGATCTCGCAGGACCCCGCGGCCCAGACGCTCCCGGCCGACTTGACCACTACCTACGACCTTTGCCTAACCGGTGGTGCCCTGGCCGTCCTCGAGAATGACACCCGCGCCCAGCCGCTCATCGAACACCTCATTTCGCACGTCTGGGTCTACGCGCGTGTGTCCCCCGGTCAAAAGGAAGCCATCTTGACCACCATGAAATCCCTAGGCTTCTATACGCTCATGTGTGGCGACGGGACCAACGACGTGGGGGCGCTCAAACAGGCCCACGTTGGTGTTGCCCTTCTGGACGGCCAGCCCGAAGACCTGGCCCGGATCGCCCAGCGCCAACAGATTGACCGTATGAAGGCCGCTTACGAGAGCCAGCTCAAGTTTTCCGAACGCTTCGGAATGCCCCCACCTGCCCCCCATCCCACACTAAAGGCTATCATGGATGCTGAGGACCGCAAGAAGTGCCGCGCGGAGAAACGAAAGAAGAAGGCTTTGAAGACGGTGCAAGCGTCAGCCGCCGGCGAGGATAATGGGGAGGCCGAGAAGAGTGCGGAGGCGGCAGGTGAGAAGGCGGTGGCTGTGGACGTTACGGCTGCTGGAGGAGAGGCCACAAAGACCAAGAAGAAGAAAAAGAAGACCAAGTCGTCCAAGTCCACTGAGGTGAGCCAGGTAAGGATCGTGTGTGTGTGTGTGTGTGTGACTGGTTTACGCAGTTTCCTACGTGGTGTACAGCTCGTCAATCGTTGTGGAGGATGTTTGTTTTTTAACATCCAACCTAACCTGACATCGGCCATGCTTACTAACTTTTTACACTCTCATCCAATCATCCTGCCACAATGACAATTCTCCCTGCCCAGACTGCCACCGCGGCTGCGACGACCGCGTCTCCGTCGGCCCCCGGGGCTCCCGGCACGGCCAAGGCTAACGAGGCGCTGCAAAACCTGATCCAGCAGCTGGAGATGGATGACGAGGTCCCGACGATCAAATTTGGTGATGCCTCTGTGGCTTCTCCGTTCACTTCCAAGCTATCGACGGTGATGTCAGTTTGCAACATTGTCCGGCAAGGCCGGTGCACGCTGGTGGCCACCCTCCAAATGTACAAGATCCTGGCGCTTAACTCGCTCATCTCGGCGTACAGTCTCAGTGTCCTGTACCTCGACGGTATCAAGTTCGGTGACACGCAGGTGACCATCCTGGGTATCCTCGTGGCCGTCTGCTTCATGTGCATCTCCCGTGCCTCCCCGCGTGAGGAACTCAGCCGCCAGCGGCCCCAGTCCAACATTTTCAACCCGTACATTATCCTCTCGGTCATGGGCCAGTTTGCCGTCCACATCGCGGCCCTCATTTATGTCACCCAGGGGGCTAAACGCCACGATGCCATGTTTGCCGAGGGCACCGAAGTCGAACTGGACGCCGAGTTCGCCCCCAGTTTGCTTAACACTGCGGTCTACCTCATCTCGCTGTCAATGCAGATCTCGACCTTCGCCATCAATTACCAGGGGTATCCCTTCCGTGAGAGCCTCCAGGAAAATAAGGTGCTGTATCGGGGATTGCTGCTCGTCGGCGGGATCGCGGTTTTGGGCGCGACCGAGCTTGTGAGCGAGCTGAATGAGCTCATGAAGTTCGTTCCCTTGCCTCCGGCCTTTAAACCCCAGCTCCTCATGGCGATGGTTCTGGATTTTGGCGTCGCATGGGGTATCGAGTGGGTCTGTAGTAAGCTCTTCTCGGATAACCGACCCAAGGATATCGTGTTGCGGCGTTAGGTCGGGTCTGAATCGTCCAAGTGGCGTAGCCCCCCCCTCCCCCCCTTCGCCCACCAAACCTCCTCGCCCATTCCTTGTTTCGCCCTGTTTCTAATATCTTGTCAATTCTCCGAAAATTGGACGGTTAGATAGTAAATCATTTAGAGTCGATTCACAATTCCGAAGTGTCGACTTGGATAGGGGAAGGATCGTGAATAAAGCCGGAAGTTTAGGCGAAGAGAAGCAGGCGATGCATCTGGCGGAGCTTCGGATATCCATCCGATCCTGAAACCCTCACCGAGCTTTCCCGTTAGATTTACTAAGGGTGGCAAACCTTCCATGATGTGAGCTCTCGATATCGCTCCACCAGTAAGCCGTGATCATGAGATTCCCAGCTATTGCGGGTCCTTCTCGCAAACTATTTATTATTTCTTGCCCTTTTTATCCTTCTTGTCTTTCTGGACCGCACTGCTGAGGATGGTTAGTTTGCCAACAGCACTGGCCCGTGTCGCCATCATCTTCTCAAGGTTGCGACTGACATTAGCGTGCATTTTCTAGGGGATAGGGAGTAGTGGTTTGGTGTGTAGAGGGGCGTTGGAATGATTGTATTGCGTTAGGACACTATAGTAATTGTTAATGTCTTGGTCTGGGGCCGAGCAAATATTGAGCGGAGCCCGTTAATCCGCCTCCTTGAGAAGCGGACCTACCTTCTTAAGCTGGCGCTGCTGGACTAGGGTCTTGTTTTTGGGAGCCAACTGGCGGACTGGTGAAAAAGGGTAGGAATATACACCAGGCGAGGTTAGCTACTATCAAGCCTTGGGTGAGGAACCTAGCTTTCGTCTAAACCCTTAGGTTGGGGAGCAACCGGCGCTAAACGGCCTGCAATTGGCAAGTATCATCAGTCAAGTTTTCTCGGGCATACCAGACATATGCCAACGCCCGTCCGGGACCCGGCTTGGTCAGAGATTCACTTACCACCTTTCTTGATGGTATTGGTCCGCGCCTCCTTGGCAGCAGCGTTTGCAGCCTTGATCTTGGTAGTACCCTGGGCCATGACTATGAATGTGTATAAGCGGAGAACTCGGGGGGAGGGGGAGGAGGCAATGTACCAGGGCGTTCAAAAGAATGGCAAGGTTGCGGTGGTTGACAAGGGACGAAGGGTATAACAATCTACAGTAGTCAACTTTCAGAGTGCTACGCCGGGCCGCTCTGGCTGTCACAGGCTACCAGCCAAAACAAAAAAAAAAGAAAAAAAGGAAAAGCGGAGGGTCAGTGGCTGGTGGAGTGGGTCACTTCTACGCAGTTGGCAGTCAGTGACAAATGCGCTAGCCAGAAAGCAAAGAGGCACATTAGTTCAACCTTCACGTACATTCCTAAGTATTTACTACTCTTGGAGGCTCTCGACTTACCGTTATGCATTTATTCTCCTCCTTGACTTCTCTCTTCGTCGCATTCCTGTCGCTCATCTGCCACAATCCTGTTCTCTTCAACGCGGCCCACATAATAGCTTCACCATGGGCGCCGGCGACCTCAATTTGAAAAAGTCCTGGCACCCGCTGACCTTCCGCAACCAGGAAAAGATATGGAAGGCAGAGCAGAAGGCCGCTGAGGAACAGCAGAAGCTTGAGCAGCTCCGTAAGGAGCTTGAAGAAGAGCGTGGACTACAGGAACTGGCCAACCTCCAGGAGGCCGCAGGTCTTAAGAAAAAATCGGACCGGCTCGAATGGATGTACACTGGCGGGAGTGGAGCTGTCGGACAGGACGGTGTCCCTACTAATGCCGAGGACCGCGAAGAGTACCTCCTGGGTCGTCGTAAAGTTGACGACCTGCTGGGCGGTCCGTCAACCACGCAAACGGAGGTAAGTAATTCGAACTGGTAACCACACTTCTATCAGCAGTACGGGTCCGTAGTGGACGCCTGTCAAAGAATTCATACACTCTAACCTTTCCCAGTTCTTTTACCCGTTCTCCCCCCCTCTCCTCTATATACCTTCCACCCTTATAGACCCTGGCCAGCGCACCCGCCGACTTCACGGCGCTCGGTAATACCAACGCCAACAGTACACGCGACACGCAAGCTAAAATCCGCGAAGACCCGCTCCTCATGATCAAACAGCAGGAGCAGGCCTACATCCAGAAACTCCAACGTGAGCGGCAGCTGGCGCAGCAGGCCAAAGAAGTGAAGGCCCGGATCAAGGCGCAAGCCAAACAGGAAAAGAAAGAGCAGAAAGCCCGAGAGAAGGCGCGGCGCAAAGACGAAAAGAGGCGGGCGAACGAGGAGGAGTCAGATTCGAGGAGGTACCGTCGGGATGGAAGGGACGACCGGGGCTTCGATGCCTCAAGAGTCTCGGATGGTTATCGGCATCAACGGGATAGTCGGGAGCGCAGGGAGCGGCGGAATCATCACCACGGACACCATTCACGATCACGGTCGCCGTCATTTAGCCGGTCCTCTCGCGCCGAGCGGTCCCCACACCGTCATCCCCGAAGCCATCGGTCGCCCGGCCCAGCAGTCAGCCCCGCCCGGAATCCCAGCCCGCCACGGAACCCTACGCCGCCGCGGGAGCGCCAGCCGACGGCACAGCACCGGCACCGTCCAGTGGATGAAGATAGACCCCGCCGAAATGACTACCGGGATCGAAGCCCCCGGCGCGGTCGCCACCACACCCCGTCCCGGTCCCGCTCACCGCGGTCTGACCACCGCCACTACCGTAGCCGCCGCGACGAACCGAGGGGCCACAGCTCAGTTTCCCACCGCCGAGCCCGTAGTCCTTCCCCTGACGGTACACGGAGTGATCGAAATAGCCGTGAAGCGGATCGCCAGCGACGACTGCAGGCGATGATGGACAATGCCCGTGAACTTGACACGACCCGACGCCAGCGCGTCGAAGCTGAAGCAGCGGCTGAGACTGAACGGGCCAAGTTTGAAGCGGAAGAGGCCCAGCGGGTGGCCAATAGTAAGGGCGGCCAAGATCCAAATCACCCGGACTTTATACACCGGTTGGACGCTGTGGCTTACTCCGTCGGATCCAAATTGGGCCTTGCCGAACGGCTCCAGCGCAGCCGGACGTCTTTGCAGAAGGACCAGGACCGGTTCTAGAGACCTACTTTTCCTCCAGCCTGGGCCTGGCGTATGTTTTTAGATGGCTATTGATAACAGCGGTAAAAATAAACCATAGTCAGATCATGCTTGTGTTTCCAAAGGGGTCTCCCTCCCATATATATATATTTATATATGTAGATATGAAGGTAACACGGATACACTGGCAATTGGCAGCCAATGAAGCTGTGACTTAATCGGTCCAAGTGTAAGCTTTGTGACCCATTGTTGACTCTATGGCGGTGTTTGCCACCTCTGACCCTGTTTGATTATAACTTGTCGGCTCATCGTCAGGGGGTTTCCGACAGCCCTCAAAAGTTTCCCCACGACTCATTCGTTAGTCCAACTTAGTGTAGACATTGTTCACATTCCTATTTCACACCCCTACCGCCCATGGAGCACGACGAATGGCCTATCTCGTGGGATACCCGACCGGATCCTGTGTCGACCACGGGGCCCTTCCTCACCTCCTACAAGGCCTTGCTCCTATTAGGCATCGACACTTATTGCCGACACGGGTACATCCACCGCACGCCCGAAGTGGCCGCCACGACCCTTTTTGACCTCATTAGCGCCCTTAGCAACCCGGCCCCGCGACCCTTCGCCACCGTGTGCGCCGAATGGGACCGTATCATCTTTCCGGACCTGGACGGTGACGACGAAGACGACCTCGAACCACCTGCGGAATCGTTCACCTTCTGGGGTGCAGTGCATATGCGTTTGGAGCGGGTTCAGACCATAGACAATTTTGAACAGTTCCTCCACGAGGCCTGGTCACTTGTACATCCGAACGACGAGGAGGCGGTGGTGACCCCGGAGGCTGAAACCGGCGAACAGTTGGACGTCCAGGATAGTAGCCCATTCGGTTTGTTCGTCCGTCGCTGCTGGCTGGCTTACCAGCAGTTGGAGTTCCACGAGGCCCGGGCGTTCTTCCGAGGTTTCCAATGTTAC
Source organism: Tieghemiomyces parasiticus (assembly GCA_027575765.1). Classification (NCBI taxonomy): domain Eukaryota; kingdom Fungi; phylum Kickxellomycota; class Dimargaritomycetes; order Dimargaritales; family Dimargaritaceae; genus Tieghemiomyces; species Tieghemiomyces parasiticus. The sequence goes on from JANBPT010000707.1 coordinate 20,062, forward strand.
CTGGGCGAGAAAAGTACGACAGCACCGCCACAGCGAACCCACGATGCGAAGGAGAGGCCTCCCGCTGGTATGGTATCCCGGTTCGATGTGGAGTCCCAGGTCGACCGTTACATCGAGCCCGACTATCCTTCAACAGATCTAGCATTAGGAACGATATCCAGGACTGAGCTCCAAGACGAATTCCTTCTCTTTCAACGGCTCTATCCTGATCTCCCAAAGGTCCAATATGCCCAGTACCTCGCTCATACCCTCGCAGGTCGCTACGAGCCCGCCCTAAACTGCCTGCACCGCTTTTTTGACCACACCGGCACCGCCCTACTGCACGACTCATCCGCTGCTCACCCAGCTGCCCCGCCGTACCATTACGCCCTTCTAAGCCTAGCCAGCCTCCAGCTACGGTTCGGGCGGCTATCAGAAGCCGCTCGCATGATACAGGAAGCCATCGAGACGGCACAGCGCCAGCGTGACCAAGTCTGCCTCAGCTACGCCTCCACATGGTACTACCAAATCATGGCGGCTCTACCCAGCATGGCCACTACCAACTCGAGTTCCGCTGCGTCCCCCGACAGGATCCGAGTCCCTGCTGACCAACGTACCACCCGGGCCCAGATGCTGGAATCGCTCAGCCGGAAGACTCGTCTGCTGGACCTGGTGCACCTCCGGTTTCTTAGCGAACTCAGTCGTGCCAAGCAGTCCCTTGTCAGTGGTGAACCGCCTCGACGGGTCCTGGAGGCCCTGGTCGCGGCTGAGTCGCTAACCCGGCATTACCTATTACCAGAGGCCCTGGGACGCTACTACACCCTGGCGGCCAGTGTATGGGAAACCTACGGGGTGCCGGCCCTCGCTGTACTCTACACCCAGCTTCGGATAGCCTATGTACCGGTCACCACGACGGCGATGTTTGCTAACCCCGGAGATGATTCAGCGATCCTCGGTTATTGCCACCTGGCCCGCTACCTCGGTGATATCCACAACGAGGCCGATCTCACCGACGCCCAGACGGCGCCCCTGGCTGGGTTGGACCGGTTGGTCGTCAACCAGTTTGTCCAGGTACCCCACGCTCTGGACCGGTGGCGGGGCTGCCGAAGCGATCTCAACCTCCAGCGCCTCGTCCATCGTCGCGAGCCGTTAGGAGCGACCGAGCAATCGCTCGTCAACCAGATAATGAACAGGCGTGGACCCGAGCGGAGTCCCAGCTCTTCTCTGAAGGCCGCCTGGTTACACCTGAAGCGTGGCCATTACTCATTGGCCCTTGAACAGGCCCTGGCCGTCCATAGCGGGGACCTTTGTACCCAAGCAGACCCACTCGCATTGGTAGTGGCCTACCGTCTGACCGCCGAAGTATATCTGGTAAGTGACCTTTTTATTTAGAGTTGCAGGGAAAGAGAGAGATGCATATTGATCACGCGTAGACATCGCTAGGAAATGATGGATTGGAATTGGTGGGGGAGTCCGTCTACCATACCGGGCGACGCTGGTATCTAATCTTTTAGCTATGCTTTACTATTCTATACCTCCACGTTTATCTGTGACATAGGCCACCGACGCAGGTCCATTAGCCCTTCTCTACATCGAGCGGGCCCGGCGCCTGGCCTGCGAGGCCAACTTCAACGTCGAAGCGGCCCGTTGTACTGTGGTGCTAGTCGAGATTGTAATGAAAATGGGCCAGCCCGACCGGGCCCTACGGATAACCATGACGCACACCCAGGAGGTAAGTACGGCTAGTTGTAACTTTCGGACCGTGGCTCCTGACAACGCGACCTGCGCAGAGATTAGAAGTATTGAGGATGTGTGTTCGCCTAATTTCGTTAAGTTCAACCCAATATTACCATTTCATACGACGCAGGTCCTCGCTCAATGCTCTCCTTTCGTACGCCTGAAAATGCGCTACTTAATGGACCAGGCTGGCCACCTATTGTGTTGATGCGGTAGAGTACGACTGGGTACGAGAAAGGTACATAAAACGCAATAGCGTCCGATCCTCCTGGTCTGGCTTTCAAATCGTACGAACTGTCGCGTTTCCTTCCAAACTGAGTTTGAACTTAGTGGTTGGTACTCAGAGCAGAACGACTGATTGGTAGTGGTGCTATAAGCGTCGGAATCTGATCCTACATGCGATGATTGAGGGTCTCATATGCGACAGGTATTTATTTATTATGTAAAAACCCGGATTTTATATCCGTGGACCAGATTTTATGAAGATAGTACAGAGGAGAAAATTACAACGAGAAGGCAAAGGAAATGAAACGATGGGAAAATGGAGATCAAGCAAATTAAAGTAGAAACATGTTTGTAAGTGAAACGAGAGAAGAGCAAGAGGTGGCTGGTCTACCCCATACCCTTGTCAGTCGACTCTTGGCGGTTCGATTATGTTTACGGTGGGCTGGCCAGTATACCCCTGCCGGAAAGGTCCTGCCGCTGGGCGGGGCCAGCTGGGTCGGGAATGACGGAGGCTCACCTCTCCGCCACAATATAATATATTTAAGTCCAACGACCCAGTCCGCACATACTGAGTGTAATTTGCGGGTTGAAAGTTGGTGTAAATAATTTCAGTGCCATTGGCGTGGCAGCTGAAATGCAAGCCTCATCGCTACCGGAACGTTTCTACTGTTCATTATCCAAGCTCGACCAGAACAATCTCACCAAGGACAAAATTCCAGTGCCTTTCTTTCGAATTTTCTGATTCATGTAAGCCGCAGAAAAATCACCTCTATAATGGCATTGCTATCCTATTCTACTGTATAGTCACATCGATCGTCCCCGGTACCCAACCTACCAAAGTTGAACCAAGAATGCCGATACTGCATATACATTCTAGATATGCTGTGCGATTACAGCCCTAACCACCTTAAGAAATAGGCCGGCCTGCTTCCACGGGAGGTAAAATTACCTTGTTGGCAACCCCTGGTCTGGTCCAGTTGGAACAGGGTAGTCACGATTCGCGGTCCGTAACGCCGCCATCCTACTACAGTGCGGCCCAACAATTAGCGTACCCATCGTTACCATAGGCAGGCAGACGGTCGCCACAGGGAGGGAGGGGGCTGCTCAACCCCCGAGCTACACGAATACTGTGCCTTACTTTCCATTGGCTTACGGACCGCATCCGACTACGTACCCTACGCCTCAGGCCACCTATACGTGGTCGGCCGGGGTCAGCTAAGCACCAAGTTCCACGCAACACTCGAGGTTGGTTTCCAATCTGGTTGCCGCGAGGCCCGTCCAGCCGACGCTTCCCTCGGCCCTATCCCCAGTAAACGCCGTGGCAGCCACCGGGCCCATAGCCCATGCGCCAGCCACCCAAACTAAGGGGCGGCAGTACATACGGCACAACAGCCAAGTATAGACCCAGGCGCTTCAGACGGGGGCGGCCAGGAATCAATCGTTAAGGGCGGTTTACAGTGGGTATACCCCACATTCTATTAACCCCCGTATGCCTGGGCCTTACGCCATTGGGAACTAACTTTGCCTCGGCTGGAGTAATCTCGATGCCACGTTCCGCATACGGAACCTGCCTTGCCATGAATCAACATCTGAGCCAAGACAAACCTTACCGTCGATAGAAAGGAGACTAGCTAGCCGTATCCATAGAGCCAGGCCACGGCCCACCGATGTGAACCATTAGCTCTTGCGTCAAGGAGGCTAGGGGCGGTGGCGGTGGCCAAAATGGCCACAGCGTATCTTACGTGGGCAGAAGTTGTCAGTAACCAGGCCGCCCGGCAGTGGGGGTACACCAGGCCCAAAGAGTATCACACGTCACCACAATGGACACCACATGCAATGAACTGTTGCTCGCTTCGGATGCAACTCTTCAAGGGAGACCCCCCAGGGGTCTACCTACCACACAGCAGCACGGGACTAATGGCCCGCTTAACATGGATACAGAGGAACCAGGGGCTAGGTGTAAATGCTGAGCAGATCGAGAGGCCGGGTCACCAATACCAGCCCCAGTAAGAAGGGATGGCCCACCGCTGCTGCTTGCCATGTACACAAGTGTCTGCGTCTGGGACCCCCGGAGGGACGCGGTTATCCGAAGTAAATGATAAATCTAATTGATTTGGGCAGCACTGGGAGTGGTTGCCCGTGGTATGGTATCTATGGGAACAGGCCGGCAGCGGAAAGTAAGCAGCCGCCACCATAGGTTGTGGGCATTGCAATAAGCTGTGGTCCCTTCATACTGGAGGGGCGGTCCAGGTCAAGATACAGGAGTTGGCTGGTCAGAGTTTGGCGTGCTAGGGCTGGCGGGCCACTGGTTATTCCATTAGGTCCTAGAATCCGGGAGGTCAACCTGTGTGGATGCCAACCCTAGCAAGGCGGCGCTAGTTGCTAGTTGTACAGTGGGTAATCTGCCGGGGTTGGGAGATGCCACGTAACTGCTGCCATTCCATAGGCTTTAGCGCTTGACAGGGTCAAGTGGTCTGCGTATGACCTGGGGTATCTTCTGGTTGCTTGCCACATCTCCCTGTCCAGCACCCCGGCTGTTAGCCGTCCATTACCTCCCTAAGGGGCAGTCCAGTGGCTGCTCTTCACCTACAAGCAGGATGGGTCAGGCACACTGGGCAGCCGTTGCAAGCCATGCGACGCAGAGTCCCAGAAGCAAAAGACGATACGCCCATCAATAAACCAACCATCCACGACAAATTAGCAACGTCTGGTTGTGTGACCCAACGAGCAAAACAAAAGTTGCGGCACCGACTATTCCCAAGTGGTCACCCACCTTAGTACTAAATCGGCTGATAGGTCCTTAACTGCGCAGATCTAACGGGATGCGGTGCTCCACACCTACAAATGGCCGCAACTGAAATTGTGGAGACCCAACATAGTTTGTTCTCTTGAGGGTTCCTGAGGGGACCATGTATAAGGCTACGACTCTTCCGGCCTTGGAAAAAGGACGAGAGCCACCAGAAGGAAGCTAATAGGCTAACCCAAGGCATGGGGAGATCAGTAAGCGATCTACCAAACCGCCCACCAATAGTATCCCTAATTTCCCATGACTTGGGTTTCATACTTTTCGATTTTACTTGTTTCAGACTTTTGGATTTTATTTGTTTCATCTCTCAGGTCGGCAGGAAAATGCCCACCAGCAAGAACAGCCAAAGCAACCGGAGAACCATTAATTATGTTTTCAAATTCTTCTATTGTATTTAAGGCCAAACCAACTGCACCTAATGGTTCAAGGAGTGTTTTCCCTACCCTGCCTTGGGGTACCTAATTCTTATTAAAATCAGGTTTATTTATCTCTTCTTCACAAAATGTGAAGCCGAGCACGGCTTATCCCTTTGAGGAGCTGTAATAGGCCGCGCCTATACAACCATCAAGAATAACCAAA
>JANBPT010000708.1:0-25378 GCA_027575765.1 Tieghemiomyces parasiticus
TTTTTTTCTATCCACTCTGCTTCCTGGTTGGTCTCTACCGTTGGGTTGGTACCACCAACCTTTACAGAACAGCACCCACCACCGCCTGAACGCGTGCCTTCCTTGTCTGCTCTCCCCCACTCTCCACCCCACATTGCCTCACCGCCCGGACCGCCCGACCGGGTATATTGTTTCCTGTGGGCTATATATATATACTAACCCGGACCCCTCACCCCGACCATTACCGCCATTATACCATCCCGTCTGGTTTACCTCCCCCGATTCGGCGCCTACTCTGCAGTGTGTCCTTTGGCGCACTTATTTCGTTTTCTTCCACGGCCCCCTCTCGTGCCATTATTATCGCCCAGCTCGCCACAATCCTCAATCAGTACCGCGTCCAATTTCACCGCTTCATTATTCAGCCCCAGCCTAGCCATTCCTGTCGTTTTGCAGTGGCTGATCGCACTCCGCCTGCATCAGTGTGACTTTGCCCTCTTACCCTCCCCGCCTTTCTGGTTTCGGCGTGTTTGGTAAATTTCACATTCACCCCCTGTACCTTACACTCCATTAACTACAGTAGTCTGTTCAGTGAGTTGACCTGAGCACATCATCGGTGACTCCCTTGACCCCTTCTTTGCCCACAGTACATCAGCTGTTATCACCACCACGTGGAAATCGCGGTCGCCTCCAATTATAGCTATTATTCTGCGTTCTTTCCTTCAATTGGCACCTATGTAAGTCCCGCCTGACTGAGCGTTAGCCTTCCCCCCTTTAGGCGGTTTCCTCGCCACGACTGATAGTTGATCCCAAAAATTATAATCAAACGCCGGGACTCCTCCTCAAATTACACGCCTTAGTAGCAAGTCACTAACGCACTACCCATCGCATGATTCTTACTGAACACTACCCCACCGCTACCTATCCTCACGATGACGCTCACGGATCACAATCAGTCCACTCGCCATAGCCCCTCGATTCGGACCTATCCGTCGCCATGACCAAGGCTGAACTGCCCGGCGGAACGGAAAGCAGGCCGGCCAGCGGCCGCGCCTCTGTCGTGTCGGAAGTCAAGAGCATCCCAGTCGGGTCTCCGCCGCCCTACAAAATGGAAGTTGAAGTAGAGGAGAAGCCCGGCTCCACCCACAGCGGCGACAGCGATGCCCCAGTCCAGCTGAAACGGACCCTGAAGGAACGTCACATGACCATGATTGCCATCGGCGGCACTATTGGTACAGGCCTGTTCATCGGGTCTGGGACAGCACTGGCCGACGCCGGGCCAGCGGGCTGCCTGATGGCCTACGCGCTGGTCGGTATAATGGTGTTTTTCGTGATGAGTTCGCTTGGCGAGCTGGCGACTTATATGCCTGTGTCGGGATCTTTTAACACCTACGGCGGTCGGTTCGTAGACCCGGCGTTCGGGTTCGCCCTGGGCTGGAACTACTGGTTTTCATGGACAGTGACGGTGGCCTCCGAATTGGTCGCCACAGGGATTATCATCCAGTTTTGGCTACCACACATCACGGGCGTTATTTGGAGTGCCATCGCTATGGGCATTATGTTCGCGTTGAACGCCGTCTCAGTGAAAGGCTATGGCGAATCCGAATACTGGTTCTCGCTCATTAAGATCGTAGCTGTGATCGTGTTCATCATCATTGGCGTGTTCACCGACGCTGGCGTCATTGGAAACCACCAGTACGGCTTCGAGAACTGGACCCGTGAGGGCGCCCCGTTCAACAACGGCGTTGCCGGTATCATCCAGTCCTTCATCGTTTCCGGCTTCTCCTTCCAAGGTACCGAACTCGTGGGGGTTGCCGCCGGCGAGAGCGAAAACCCTCGCCGGGACGTTCCTCGTGCCATCCGCCAGGTGTTTTGGCGTATTCTTATCTTCTATATCCTGGCCACCTTCATTATGGGGCTCATCATCCCATTCGACGACCCGTTGCTCGTCCAGGCCGATGGTGTGGGTGACGTAGGCATCTCGCCCTTCACCCTGGTCTTCCAGAAGGCCGGCCTGCGACCCGCCGCCCACATCATGAACGCTGTCATCCTTATCACTGTGCTGTCCGCTGGCAACTCAGGTCTCTACTGCTGTGCCCGCACCCTGTGGACCCTGTCCATGGAGGGCAAGGCCCCCCGCTTCCTACGCCGTATCACCAAGGGCGGTATCCCCATCTACTGTCTCATGCTGACCACCCTCGTCGCCTCCGTCTTCTTCGCCCTGTCCTTCATCGGTAACCAAGTGGTCTATACTTGGCTTGTCAACCTCTCCGGGATTACTGGGTTCATGGCCTGGCTTGGTATCGCCATTAGTCACTGGCGCTTCCGCCGGGCCTACGTCGCCCAGGGCTACGACGTTGGCGCGCTGCCCTACCGCGCCCTGGCCTTCCCATTCGGTCCCTTCATTGCGCTCACTATCACTTCGTTCGTTATCCTCGGCCAAGGCTGGCCATCCTTCAGCAACGGCTTCAACGCCGGTATCTTCCTGTCATCCTACCTCGGTCTGCCCATCTTCGTCATCCTGTTCCTGTTCTGGCGTTTCTACAAACGTACCAGCATCGTTCCTCTAGTTGACGTCGATGTACTATCCGACACCCGGAATTTCGACGACATTGGCATGACTGAGGTAGCGGAGCAGACCGTCTAACCGCACTCTCTTGGCCAGCGCTTCGACGTTTGATTTTTCTCTATCCTTCCCTCGCATCCACTTTTTTTTTGAGCGCTAGATCGTGATGGGACGCTGGATTTTCCCAGTTGATCTGGTGGCTCCTTAAGTCCTTTCTATAGAGGGGCTTTGTATAAATGGGTCATGCACCAGTGACTGTGATGCCATTAACGCCACTCTCTGAGTAAGACAGGGATAACGAAGAAACACTGGCGCTTCGGCTGGGCCCACGATACACGACCCCTTACACCGTTACTTTATCCTAAACATACCTCAATACCTATCGCCTCTCCGCTTCCGCACGTACTACTTCCGCGATCTCCGAATTATCATTAGCCAGCCTCCTGTCATGATCATTGCCTATATTTATTTCTTTCCTTTGGCTTTACACGATGTACCTTCACCTACCCTCAATTTCTCATTTTTAATTTTTTCTATGGAGCTTCTATTGGGACTCTATATTCCCGCCAATGAAATCCTTGAAACCCAGTCAATTACAATAATTAAAATATGGCCCTTCCCAGTACGCTACGTAAAGGTGGCCGTTTCCGCATTATCCGTGTCGGCGCCGCGTTCACAGTGCGCCAACCAGCGCATAGACAACCGTTTGGTTTTACTAGAGACAGAGCAGAATGGGACTGCGACAAGGTAGTTACTCAGAATCACTGGTCAACACCGGCTGGGTTCCATTTGACCCACTGCACGATTCCCCGATACAAGAATTTGGGTAAAGAAAAACATGTAGATTTAGCCGGCGTTCGTTGCGAATAACTCGCTAGAGCTAAATACGTCTGGTAGGGTTTCCCTGGGCGGCTCGGTATAGTGGATGCAGTCTTAGAAGCCGTACTTTTTTAAGTAAAGCTATATAGGTAAACGGGCGGTGGTTTAGAAGGTGTGGACTGTCGAGTCCCGGGATGATACTCGCCGGGACTGAATTATCTCGAATCGGGCTCGTTGGTAGCCAAGGGCGGCCGCAGGGTGCAAGTATAGGAAGGCTGAAGGCGTATGGTAAGTTGCCGTGAGTCATTGCAAACGGAATAGTGATTTATAGTGGTGTTTCAATAGACTGCCCATAGCTGCTTTGTAAGAGAATACTAACCAACGAAATGCAAAGCGAATGTACAGCTGTGAGGACGCCTTGAAGATGCATAGCGTGTGGCGGGTGGAAATCTCGACGCGATTGCGATTTCAGATGTGACAACCACCTTTCACAGAGATTCAATACTATACAGATGTTGGGGAGTAAGATGCTCGGGAGCGTCCCAGGCGGGTCAGGGACGAGTATGACTCCTACTGCCAAGAAGAAATTAAGAAAAGGTGATGTTTAATTGTTGACTATTCAATGACCAGAGGAGGTACTAATATGCGCGGCGCACAGCAACTAACAGACGTCTGCCGGTAGTACAGCTAGCCGCGGACCGTGGATAGTCTGGGTGCGAATTAGTAACGTGGCGCTAGCAGATAAAATACTTGACAATAAGAGGACGTAAGGTTGAAAGGCACTTTAGCAACCATTAGTAATGTCGCGAGAACCACGGGTAATAATAGTGCGCAATTAGTCAGTTAGTGGCTCGGGTTTTACCAAGCACACAGCCTTTTCCCCTATGAATCTGGCGTCTTTGCTTGGTGGGGTTTAAAGTCCTAAACTAGAAAGCACACGTATGCTAACTATGAAGTTTATATTTATTGATCCAAATGTTAGCCTCAAGAGAAAAAACCTACGCATGTGGCATAAATTCTATGTCTATATATGGGTAAATATAGCATGTTGGATCGCCAGGGATTGTGTAGTGTGAAAATAACTGGGGCTGTTACTTTACTATACTCTTAAACAACCTGTATAATCCTCCTTTTGTTTTATATGCGATGTAAACTTGTTTGGAAAATGATCACTTACAATAATCGGTTCTAAACGTAGGGATACGAGCTGTTTCAATTCACCGAGTAAAAATATCGTAGGCTCCAACTGTGGTGTAACCATTTCATACTGGCAACCGTTTTGCAAGAGGCACTAACATACGCCACAGCACATTTCACTCTCCCCCCGGCTCGATGCGTAGTATCTGGTCACGCTAGAGCATTTGCGATAGTGATGAGAGAACTAAAAGTACTGTAGACCGTACCTTGTTTCGTGAATTTGGCGGACTGTGATTGGCTTAGCAGACATTGGGAGGATTACCTTTTCTGACGCCCATTAGGCTAGCCTCCAACTAACAGTGCGAGAAGGTAGATTTGGCTCTAATCTATCTGCGCGCCTAATACACCTACACAACCCGGATTGGGATATTCAAGGGCCACATATTATTAAATGGGCGTAAGAAGAAATGGTATGGATGGTCATGGGCTTCCTTGGCTCTTTGATGGTGGTCCATAACGATGTTTTTATTTTATTGTATCGATTATTTACAGAGCAAGGTCGTCAGGAATCGCTCGAATGGAGGTGTATCACTTCACGGGATACGCTATATATTATCTCTGATGTAGGTATAGACTCCGTGGGAGAACAAAAAGGTTAATAGCCATACAACTTGGTAAATACAAACCAACAAACTAAAAGCTTACTAAAATGAGTACGTGCTGAGTGGGGTTTGTTGTGTAGTGATATGATGTCATTTATTCAATAGTGACCGAGTAGGGTCTGTGTATTTGATGGGTTCCCAGCAACCTCTGTAATAGCTTTAAACTGGATTAGAGGAACCCCAGGATGACAGTGCAAAGCAGGGCTGGCACCAAGGTGGAATATGGAAGCAACGGAGTTTCTGCCGAATCAAGCAGGTGGGACCAACTGATGGCAGTCCTACAGGATAGGAAGGCGGAGGTACCTGTCGACTAGTTTGTGCCCAATGGCCCAAAGAGGTAGAATGGGAATATTAGGGGTGAGAATATGACATTTATAATTAATCATAAGGCATCCTGAAGACTTGATGAGGCTGTCAGTTGACAAACATTACATAAGTCTCTGGCTTGCCTTATCAGATGGCGACTGGGGATTGCAAGTATGTGAAATAAGAGAAAGCATTCACGACAACACGGCATATAAGACGAGAGAGACAACGAACGAAAGTTAACATAACATAGCTTCATCATGAAGATATAAGCCCATCCATATCGAAGCTCAACTTCACCTGGCTTGCCATTGTCGTTGGTGTGTGACCGCATTTACTAACCAAAGATGAGGTAATTCTGTCCTCGTAGCTTACCATAAAACGGTAAAGGGTTATTCCGACCACAATCAGGAAGGGTGTTGGTCGAATCGTTAGTAGTAGGAACATGGAAGGTAGGAAGGAGAGGAGTATACGAATAACGGAAATGGGGCATCAGAGAATACTGGTAGGAGAAGAGGTAGTAGTGAATGTCGGATAAAGCAGTCAGCCATAACAGATCGGTATTAAGGCAAGACGAAGTAAGCCACAACAGAGCAGGGTAAAAGGCATGCCATTCTCCGAAGTAATGAAGGATGAAGAGGAGAAGTCCATTACCTCCAATTTCCCCTTAATAATCTGAATGCGATCGTTCAAAAAGCCCTAAACCTAATCCTACCAATGGCCCAGTATCGGTTGTGATAGCCAAGGCGAAATCCGCGGCGGTCACCAGACATTACTCACACCCTGGACCGATATTGATGACAACGTCCACCCAGAAAGCGTGGCGCCAACCGTGGTTCATCTCCGCCCTCACTTGCACCAAATCGACTCTCTACTCCCTCCCCCATCATCTATTAACGGAGTAACTCGCAGAACCTCGCCGCTAATTCCTTACCAACTTGCAATACCTTGCCACTTATCAGATGACTCACAAAACCACTTGCACAGCCTCGCGAGACTCGACCCTTGCCAAGGCCAAACTCCCTTCCCCGCACCTTCCGCACTTACCGGTTCGGCTATAAAAGTCTGGAAAATAGCAGCCTAATAAAGTGACCGTCACCCTATTCCTATCCATGGTAATACCAATCACCTCGATCCCCTACCCAGCGCATCAGTAGGCTTAGTATTCTCCCTCGTGAGTACACCAGATCGATTCAGAAAACAGATATCTGAACTTCCTGTTACAACCTTGAATTTCCATAGCGGGGAAGCTAACGAGTGAAGCAGTAAAGATCGGGATGCACTTCATGGCGACTGGCCAAGGATAGCAGACGGTAGCTGGTTGTATAAGGGTACTTTTTATTATAATCTGTTACGGCTGGTTACTATCTTACCGGAAGTCATTAGTTGGTAGAGGTAAAGGTACCTACGGTGGTTCGGCGAGGAATGAACTCGGGGGCTCACACTTGACGAAATTATTAAGCCATGACCATTAGACCACTGAGCAATACGCGACTGGCAAGAGTCGGCTCTCGCTCGCCTACGTGCATGTGACTATTGCGGTGGTGAATCCTGTCAAGCGCTTGGGACCCAGTGCCTCCCTAATGTCCCATCCATTCCAATGCACCTCATCTAGTAACTCTACACCCCTCCTCGTCTCATCCCGTTTCTGGCTATAACAGAGTTGCCTCCCCTCTCCATACTGCCGCTCACCATGGCCTACAACGCGTACGATACCACGCTCAACCCGGATGGGGGCGGCCCGCAGATCCACATCCGGCAGATCACAGACCACATGATGGACTTTGTACTCTCCGACACGGACCTCAGCGTGGCCAACTCACTGCGGCGCACCATGATCGCCGAGGTTCCGACGATAGCCATTGACATTGTACAGATCGAGAGCAACACGTCGGTGCTTGCGGACGAGTTTTTGGCGCACCGGCTGGGCCTGATACCGCTGGTGAGCAGTACGGTGGATCGGATGAAGTACACGCGAGACTGCACGTGTGTCCAGGCGTGTGACCTGTGCACGGTGGAGCTCACGCTCAACGTCAAGTGCACGGACAACCAGACCCTCGAGGTGACCAGCAAGTTACTCATGAGCAGCGACCCTAACGTGGTCCCCGTCCTGGTCGACGACGAGGACCCGGGCGTGTTGATTGTGAAGCTGCGCAAGGGCCAGGAGATCAAGGTCAACTGTCTAGCCAAGAAAGGTGTCGCCAAGGAACACGCCAAGTGGAGCCCCGTCGCCGCCATCGGGTTCGAGTACGACCCACACAACCGGCTTCGCCATACCCACTACTGGATTGAGGAAGACGTCAAGAAGGAGTGGCCTCTGTCCAGCAATGCCACCGAGGAACCCGAGGTGCAACCCGGGGAGCCGTTCGACTTCAACGCCGAACCCAATCGGTTCTACTTCAAGGTTGAGACCGTCGGGTCCCTGCGCCCCGAGGAGGTCTTTTTGACCGCTATCAGCGTGCTTCAGGACAAACTGGGCACCACCCAAATTAAACTCGACGAGGAGAACGAGACCTCAGGGGGCGCGGGTGGAGATGTTGGAGGTTACGGGGCCATTACCGGAGGACCCCCTGCTGAAAACGACTTTGGCGGGGACGATTGGAACAACTATTAGCCTCTGAGTAGTCTGACTGCCACATGTATTTGATTTTTGGAATAAATCTTGGTTAGCGGGGTACCGTAGCATTATAAATCTCATGAGCAATCCCTACATTGGATAAATGGGGGTAAAATAGCCTAAGCATGATTAGGGTATTTGAGCAGAACAGGACAGGTCTACAGTAGTCGGGAGGACCGTAAGATCTCCAACCGATAACATGAAGGGCGATAAGTAATCGCCGCTATACTGATACGGGCTCGCCCATTCGGACCACTAGTGGTAGAGAGTCTGCTGCTATCGTCCTTCGCATATGATTCTAAACAAAAATTACTCGCCCACCCAGAAATCTGGGCCAGGTAGAGTAGAGGAGTCTGGGGCGCGGTAGTTCTAGTATGGAGCACACTTTTTTTCCGGTAAAGGGGTTGTCAGCAGGCACAGTGGTGGCACAATATACTCCTACCGTGGCCATTGCCTTGACCCTGTTTTACATTGCAATGGTGGCTTAAAAAGAAGAACCGAGGGGGGTTAGAAAGAGGGCCAGTACAATTATGGGTGGACTGGCCCTTCTAGGTTATCTCGGTGCTACGCTTCCAGCCCGTTTTTAATTACACTGTGGTACGTCCCCCCTCTCTCCTCAGATTGCATCTCTACATTGCCTGGTACTTATAAAACTAGGTTACCCGTTACCGAGTAACTTTATTAGCAGGGGGATATCATTTCTCTGTGTGACTGGAGCCTGCCGATATTAACCGGTAAAAGCAGCCGCAGAAGTACAGGCAGGCGTTGAAGGTCCGCGGCCGGGTGGAACAGGTGATGATGGCTCAACATCTGTAATCTACGACAGGTGAAGTAGTGGCGACCACAGGGGGCCTGATGGTAAAATGGCAAAATAAATTTCCCATGTGAATTACCACTTTCCCGCCATGGTTTTCCACCTTACTATTTTACCACGGCCTGGCCTCGCCATTTCTATAGTCTGCTCGTACCTCCAGGCAGCGCTTTCCATCATGTTTCGCAACTAGATAATGTCAGCCTGATACATGCCACCCCTTCCTATTCGGCTCATAAATCCTTTCTCGCTTCTTCCTTCAACACCTTTTATAGCCTGTTCAAGAGATGCCTCCAGTCGCGAGCCATTCCTAATTCCTAACCCTGTCGCCCTCCCTCTCGAAACATAGTCTGTTTCTATACCTGGCCTCTTTGGCGTTATTTAGGTCGCCGTTCACTACTATCACTAAACGGCAACTTGCTATCTGCCGTGAAAATAGCCTTGGTTACTATTATTCGGCTATTTTCTTTCATTCTGTACCCTTCCTCAGGTTCAGACCTTCCACATTTCTCACTTGCATCTGTCAACCCGCTGCTTTGTACAGCTTCCCCTTGGGCCGTCCCTACTTCCCTCTCCCCATTCGCACCCTCACGATTCAACCGATGGCCAACGTCCAAGCTAGCCAACTTGCCGGCAGTACCCAACCCGCGCAACCCTTTGCTGTGCTATATGAAGCCCTAATTGCGTCGGAGAGCGTCAGTAACCATGGAAATAGCGCAAGCCCTTATAGCAGCCCCGTGGTGGTCGATAGCCGGACGCCTCCGAACGTTACCCACCCTATTATGGAGGTCACACTACCGCATACCAGAGGAGCCACCCCGACCGGCCGGATACGCTGGGCTACAGTAGCGCCTGCCGCTCGCCTCCACCCCATCGACGACCCCGAACGACAGGGTCCTGCCAAGCGGGCGCGACTCGCAGCCACCCCATTCCAGGTCGCGATGACCAACCTAGTCGATCCGAATGTGGTGAGTGACCTGCCCCGGGTCAACCAATACCACTCCTCAGCCTCTAGCAGCCAGAACCGTAAGCACTGCTGCCGTTGCAATACCTGCGGGGGCGGTCCTTGTACTATCACAACGTTTCCCGCCGCGCCTGTCGATGCCCCGCCACGGTACTCCCGCCTACTTGGTCACCTGCAGCCGCGCCGTTACCCACCAACCCCGGCCGTCGTCGACGGCCGTAAGACCACTCCATTCTCGGCCGCTCTCGACACGATGGATTCTGACGACACGCTAGGAGGGCCGGACCCCACGGTGGCGGTCCCCTACGAGGTGTCTAACCCCACCAAATGTATTATTTATCGTCCGATCATCTATCGTTACGCCGTGCCGTCTTGCAACCCTACGATCAACACTGATCGCATGTGGGCCCGTAATGGAATAGCAGGGCCGCCCCAGGTCACGAAGGGCAATCGAGTCTATTTGCGCCGGAACGTGGCCCTCACCGAGTGATTTAATTATAACCATGGCTGCTTGGCCGCTCGACGCCTGACTGAAGTTATTCACTGGCCACCGCGTGGTGCGCCTGCCGCCCCTCACTCCCCGTCTTCCTCCTTCCATCGTGGCCGGGCTGCTATAACAATATATTTTAGATAGCTTACCCCATACTTGCACCCGGCTAGGTCACGAACCTTCAATGTTTTAACGCAGTTGTTACACTTTTAACGGGGTAATATGGTATGGCTCTTAGGAGTTACGCAACCACCACATCCTCTATCCAGAGGAATGTATTCCATCGACCGACTGTTAACTCAGTATTGTAAAGCCCATTTACTTGGTATAAAAGACATGGGGAAACAGTTGTGGAAAGTATGAAGCCGTGGGGCGGTCGCTTGGCTGTTGCCGTGTGCCCTGTACTCTGAGCACTCGGAGGCATGGCAGGGTGTTCCCTTATATGGAAATAAAAAAGGTGTGGTCGGGATATGTAGGTCCGGACCATCCAAATGTAATCGACGGAGGTTTAGAAAATGATGTCGGTGTCCTGGTCGCTCTGTAGCAGGTCCCGTGGCTGGCCGCCCTCGACCTCTGTGCGATGGGGAAAGTTGGGCAGGTCAATCCAAGTATAAAAAGAAGTCGTTAGTCAACCACAGCCATATGACTTTGGCCCTGTTAGAGTTGGCCCAGACAAAGTGATACGTGGTAGGATGATAACGGCCCTACTTACCTTCCATGACTTTTTCGGCTGCGGCGGCATCTGCCTCGGTGATGGCACGAGCCTCCTTCTTCTTAGTCTGGATCTTCTTCAGCCTGGCATGGTGGAAAAATTACGCGTGCAATCCTTTCGAAAGATAGTTAGACTTCCAAAATCGTTTGGCCGGAATAGTCTCGTAGCGTCTGCGATCCTCCTGGACAAGTGAACCACCACTTACCGGAAGAACTCCTCACGGTCCTGCTCGTCTAGCTCGGAGGTAATGTACTTAATAGTATTCTCAATGCGGGGGATGATAACGTGCTCGATGGCGTTGACACGGCGGTTTGTTAGCTTGATGACCTCATCCAGGATCACGAAGGCGGTCTAGTGGGATGAAGTGGGCGGTCAGTGAGGGAAAGGGTACATTAGGAGACGCCTTGGAAATTATGAATAGGTAGATACGTTCCCAGACTACTTGTGATACTCAAGCGTCTGAAAATATTAACGGGCATCGTGTCTAGCGGCCAATGGAATAGGGGAAATGTGCGCTTACCTGCAGCGATGCCAGCTCCACGAGGGTCTGGATAGCGCGAGTGTACGTCTCCTTGCACTTTTGGATCTTTTGGCCACCGCGCCCCAGACCTGTCAGCTCGAATGAATTGGAACCCTCGGCGTACTGCTCAAACGAGGGCAGCATGACGCCGGACACGTTCTCCTGCTTGGCCCGCACGCGCAGCTGGGCGCTCTTGACGTTCTCGCGGACCTGATAGCTGTGGGCGCGGGTATATTCGGGCAGGGCATATGGGGCCGAGCGGTGGTGGAGGACAAGTTAGCTGGGTGGGTCTGGTCCATAAAAGGGCACGTCTGGACTAGAGATACATAGCCCAAGGTGCCAGCGCCCTACGTGATATCTGTAGCGACCTGATACAGCGTCCCAGGCCCTACCTAATGTCACCGGCCGTGTAGTTGACCTCGGCCATTGAGAAGGCGGCCACCTGCATCACGGTACCCATCTTGAGCTTGGACTCCTCAATCTTCTTGATGATGTCGCGGAACCGCTTGGTTAGGGCTTCGCTTTTGCGCTTGAGCAGACTGTGGCCTGTCTGGGCACCCTTAAGACGGATTTTCATGGTTGTCGACGCCCTGGCCGTGGTATGGTGAGTAGAGGAAGGGAAGTAGTGGTAAACGAACGCTAAGCGGAGTTAGTCATTGCCTTCCCAAGTTGCCTAGGGCCTACGGACTCACGAACCGAGTAGCGAAACGACAAGGAATGTTGGGCCCGCATCCTAGCTCCGCTTTCTGAATTCGGCCAGGGACAAAAGAGCCGACCAACCCTCGAGGTACTCACATGCGCGTCGGGAAGATGTTGAGACGAGGGCCCGACATCGCGGTGGGAGGTGAATGCGTAAGGTGGCGGAAACGGAAAGGGCGCGATAAACGGTACAGAAAAGCGTTGAGTTAAACAGGGAACTAATTGACGTAGGGGAATAGTGGGAACTAAGTGGATGCCAAGTCAAGTGGGTGAAGGTCGAAAGGTGAATGGGCTATAGGTCGCTCCTCTCGAACAAAGGCTGGGGGGGGGAGGTGGGGAGAGGGGCGGTGGTGAAGCCGAGCGGGTGACGGAGTGGTACGGCTGGGGTTGTGCGTGTGTGCAGGGTCGCCAGCGAGCCAGGCAGGGAAGGTTCACACTTTGCCAGCGCTGGAGAGTGCAGGGAAAGGGAAAAGGGAGGAGCGGTCGTTATTAGGGGAGAGGGGGCTTCGATGAGTGGGGGGAGGGATGGTCATAAGGCTCCCTTTGTACACCCAGAGTCGCTCCACCGCGGCTGGGTGGCCCGTGCGTCTCACCGCTAAAGCCATCTGGTAAGTGAAGAGCGTGAAAGGCCAGGTAAACCGACGCGGGGCTATGGGTAGGCATACCAAACCTGAGCGTGCGTTCCTCCTCAGCCCTTGTGTCTCTGTGTGTGCGTGGTTGGGGATGATGAGAAGAGGCGAGCCATGTCTAGCAGGCCCCGCACGTCGCTGGGTGGTACCTGTGTAACCAATGCTTTGTAGTGGAGGACTTGGTTAACACGGTATCGATTGTTTATGGCGTAAAGGTTGAAGGGAGAGCCGCTGGGATTTACTAGGTTACCTCGCGTCGAGGTGACGATCAAGGTTCGTTTGACTTGATATATTGTGATTTGAATTATAGATATTACTGTCTTTCCCACTCAAATCGCTTACAATATTTGGAATTTTGGGCCTGCTATAATTTATTTAGCAAAGAGTTTAAAAATCAAAACCGAATCTAGGCCAGAGGGCACACTGTGCCTTAACATCGTCATACTCAGTACACAGCCTCGACCGCACGGGTCCAGCTGCTGCGTCGGCCGCTATTAAAGGTTCCGGGTCGGGAATCGCTGAGCTTGGTGGCGGTCTGATGGACGGCCTCTTTGTACTGCTGGTTATCGAGCTCTGCGGCCACCGCAAGGGCCACACGCACCACGGTATGACTGGCCTGGCGGTACCAGATCTGCTGCTGGTAGCTGGATTCGGGGTGGTCGTACAATTGGATTTCGAACGCCTCGACGGCTGATTCGTGGCCGTACTTCACAGCGTACACCAGCGGGAACCGAGCCAGTAGGTCAGCGTCAGGGAGGGTCAGAATGTCGCCAATGGGGGTGGGCGGGGCGACGGTCGCGTCGTCGGTAGCGGCCGCGCGGTCCTTCGGGTCGTTCGGAAAACGAACACGTGGGACGAAGGCCGCGTACTGGTCAAATTCCAGGTTAGCGAAGAGGTTCCCCATGAAGGTGTCAAGCTGGCGCGAGGGCGTAAGGCAGGCAGCGATTTGGAAGGCCGTCAAAGGCTCCTGCTTAGCGAAACGCGGGCGCAGAACCTGGGCGGTGACAGCATCGGGCGTGGTGGCAGGGAGGGTGGCCATCTGTTCGATGAAGAGTGTCTGGCATTCAGGACGGAGGTCATCCAAGGTGCTATCGATGGCAGGGGCCGCCTGGATGTGCGGAACGAGTGCCGCCAGGGCGACCAAGGCAATGGTGACGAGCGTCTGCGAAACCTTCATAGTGGTGGATAGTGACGGGAGGGGCGGTGATACCGTTGGTGCTGAGATGATGGGCCAAGCTTAATGTGGTCAAGGAAGGTGGGGGAGAGGTAGCTCGAAAGCAGTATCGTCTAGTCGGAGATTTAACTGGTGGTTCAGATTGGTTAACTGTTGATTATGATGCGGGACCTGCCTGGCGTATTTATACTCTCATGGCGGGCTACATCGACGATTTCTGTGCAGAACAGTTGGATACGAGATACTCTAACAAGGAGGGCGTAGTTCATTACACAACCTTGGTTTCAGCTGCCGGTCAACCACATCAGGCTACTTCAACCACCGCGAACCTTCCGGGGTCGCATGCGCTCTAGAACACGATCCGGCAAACCACCTTACCGTCTCGCTCACCGGAAGCAGGGTGCACGCGGAGAAGGCGCGATCAGGCGGGTTACGCCAGTTCCTCTTCCATGAGAAAGCGGCGGCGGTGGCACTGACCGGACCGCTGCAGCATCAACTATCGGTTATATTCCCTATTACCCAAAAAGGCCACCGCCCATTTGACCCCATTTTAGGTTGAGCCGAGAGCCATGAATTAAGGTATCTGTCTCTCATCCGAATTGGGTAGGCAATAGTTAAACCGTTTATTATAGGTGGTGCCTTTGGGCTGGAGTCCGCCAAGCCGTGACCCGTGATTAGTGCTTGCTTTATAGGCCAATCCGAAGACGAAGTGCTGAGAGAGGTTACGCACGCCGGCGCCTCCATCTACTGTGCGGCGGGTGACCCGCTTTCGCCGCCGGCGTCATTTTCAAGGAACTGCGCTGCAGTCCTCTCAGTACCAATGTTGTGGATGAAACGCTATCGACTGCACGCTTTTGTCAGGTGAAGGTATCTTGGCTTCACGTAGCAACATCAGGACTTCGCGGTCTACTTCCTGTGTATAACGCTGCCGCCTGATTTGAGATGATAACTCTCAACACCCGGAGCGCCATCCGGGCGGATGACCACGGCTGACCAGCTACCCGTCCGATAGGATGAATCTTCGATCTCCTCCCATACCCCTTCTCTCACGCGCTGGTCACGCGTTGGAGGACTCGATTGACCTATTCGGAGAAATCTATTGATCGTTTGGGTACGTCGCTGGTTTTAGTTCAAACAACGCCGTATTACACAAACTGTTGAGTAGATTATGCACTGGAATGGTTACGTGTGCATTATTTAAGGAAACGTACCAAGTATTTATTTAATGCAGTCTACGTGTAAAATCAACTAATGTGGCTGGTAAGCCAACTGTTTTCGTCAAGACCTGATCGCAAGCCAATAGTGCGAGTCTAGTCGTCCCACTAGCCGCGGTAATTGCCAGCCACCTCGATCCAGTCGGCGTAGTGCTCTTCATCGCCGTCCTCGTCGGAGCTGCTAATTCGGTTCAGGATAGCCATCCAGTCGTCCTTGATGTTAAATGCCTCACTGGCCACCGCGAATGTCTTCATGGCGTCCACCAGGATGGCGTGGCCCTCCGGTTGGCGGCTGAATTTTCTCTGGGTGCTCTGGTACACCATGGAGCTGTATAGGATGGGGATATTAAGGTGGCCGAACTTAAAAGCGTAGACCAAGGGGTACTCCGCCAAGAGCTGGCTGTTGGGCATTTTACGGAACTGGAAGACGGTGGGGATGTCGCTTATCACTTGGCCAAGACCGATGTGCGGGTTATATACGCTCTTAGGCGTAAGAGCCTTGAGATCCTGGTAGGAAAACTGGGCAAAGAGCTCCTGGGTACGGGTCAGCAATTCCGGGCTGGGTTTCTCACACGCTAGAGCTTTGATGAGACGCAGGGTGTTAGGGTGGTCGATGGGGGATCCGGCGCGCGGGGATTTCTGGGCAAAGCTCATAGTACTTTGGAAGGTCCGGCATTCGTCGTCAAAGCTGGCAGGGAGGGTGAGTGAGAGACCCTTTGGCTTCTTGTTGTCAACCGGGGCAGCGTGGACAGTGCCCAGGGCGGCGATGAGGGCGAGAAACGCGACGAAAGTGGGCTTCATGGTGACGGATGGGATAGCTCTAGAGTGCGGAGGTCGGAAGATGGTGGGCTATAAGGCTATGAATGGAGTAGCCGGATAGTCATAAGAAGCGGCAAGAGGATGCTGGTTGGTGAAGGTCAAGATGATAGCACGGCAAGGGCTCTTATATATCCGACACTGGTCCTGAGCAAGAAGGAGGGTTGAGGCGTAGAGGCCACAATTTTCGGTGCCTGGCGAGTAGTTGTCCTGGGCCCGTCATACCTCCGATTAGTCCTCCATTTTTCCACCTTACTCCTTTGCCACCATGTCGGAAAATAACGTCAGGCTAGCTATCGCTGAACTGCGATCGTGTAACACAGCCCAATGCGTTGTACAATCAGCATGTCAATAATAGCCATCGTGAAACGCCATCCTGGCACTTTCATTTCGCTGCTTTCAACTCGCGGTTATTATCACTAGAAACAGCCAGGCGGCTGTCTACTGAGTGCAGCAAGTGTGGACGGGGGCTTCGACGAGAGCTCCGCGTAGCACTACGTATGACAGTCTGGCCTTCCGGTTATTTTGGCTTGAAAGGCGGACCGGCCTTCCCACCCTGTTTCCCCACCAGGTTCGACCTCTTCGATTACTCCAATCGTGAAGAACTCTGGAGGTGCACAAGTTACCCACGGTCACATAGCCTCCGGTCAGTTAATGGACAGCATAGCTTGGAAAGCGAAAGAAGTGAGCGATGCTCATTTCTGGTATTTGTGGTCCTGTGGCGCCAAAATGGGAAATAATGTGAATTCTCCCGAAAGCGAGAGGGGTCCGCCAAACCCTAACATGGTGAGTGGCTAACATGGGATTTGAGGGTCGTTTGAAGCTTGATCTTATTCAAGTGTCCGTCATTTTCTCCAAGGCCCAGTGTCTTGGTATGCCAGGCTAAATATCACCAGGTTTACCTTGAGCGTCATGTCCCGCCCTGGTCGTAACACTTGCACACTGGGCGGTGTAGGAGTATTGAAATGGGGAATAGACCGGAAGCTGCGTAACCGGCGACTATAGAGAGAGCAAGTGGAGGACGAGGCGATAAAAGTGGGATGCCTCGCGGTGAACCTGTCCTCCACATCCCTCGCTGAATGCTCCTAATCCGGACTTTTCTGTGACCCATATCTATACGGAAGCTTTGTGATAGAGGGTGTTCCTTTTTTTTTTGGCCGTGGCTGATTTTTGACCGACCACACGCCTGATTCTTAACTGCTCCCACCCTTCGGGGACCCTGACATCCCTCTGGCACCGCCGCGAAGCTGTTCACGGATTTGTGGCACTATCGTGGCCTCCGAATTCGGCCCGAAATAGGCCTGTTTCCAGTTCCGTCTCTTATTTTATTTAGAGGGCTCGTCCTACCCATTCGTCGGAGTATCGTGGACCGAGCCTTGACAGGGTCCCGCTTTTCCCGGAAGTATCCACTGTAACCTTGAGTATGATAATTACCCACTCCGGACCGAAGAAGAGCGGTAACCATTGTCGAAGCCGGATATCATTCGCGGCCTACCGGCGCCTAAGTTTTGAGGACCCCACCCCATTCGCGGAAATTTACGATGGCTACGGCTCCCTGCTGGGCGTATCAGATACGGTGGGCATTGAAACGGCGGGGCAAATTGCAATACCCGTCACTGGCTAGTATCTGATGTGATGAACGGTCCATTCCGTAGGGACTGACCCGGCAGTGGCTAATACAATCAGCATCCGAAGCTGGGGCAATAGAATGCGACCCCCCGCGTGGCCGACGAGCCACCCCGGCCGTGCCCCTTGCTGAGCAGAAGGTGCTGCAACCCACGTGGGAAAGGCGGGTGCATAACCGACCGTAGTCGGCAACATACGTCAGCCTTAAGCAGCCCGGGGCTCTGTGGGGTCTGGTGGTGACCCCTCTTGTGTTGAGCTCTCGATAAGCAGCAGCTGCTCTAGATTTACATGGCGGACAAGTCGCCTTGTTGCCTTTGCGCGATAGTATTCTGCTATGGGTGGGCTGGGAAGGAGCCTCACGTGGTAAAGTGTCCAGCGACCAGGTAGGGTAGCGTTTTCTGGGCTACCCAGGACTCTCATATCAGTGATTCCGTCATAGGTTCATAGAATGGTTCTTCGTTTCTCTCAAGCTATTAATCTATATCAAGGACAGTGTTTCTATCTATCCCAACGACAGTCTTTTTTTTATTTTAGGCTACACTTCATTTAGTTCCTCATTAACATACTGCATTCCTGACTCCAAATTCTCGTTGTCCAATTCGCCCTGTGACCGAGAGCCCTAGTCCTACTGTGTTTTCCTAACGTCAGAGTCGCCCACTCGAGGCGCCGCGATCACATTGCATTCCACCAATTCCGCATTTATTTATACGTTTTCGCCATGCCATCCACTCTGCCGGACGCCCTCAGCGGCGATCGGTCCGAGCAACCACTGACCACCCCGTATGACGAGACCATGGCCGTACCCGACGTCATGGTCTCGCCCTACGAACGCATGGTGTCTGCCTGCCTCGGGGCCTTCCTCACATCTCTGCTAAGTAAGTGTTTGCGAGCCTCCGGATCTCCCCTAGCCTATGGCCCGACCGGCAACTCTTTCCCCGAAGAACAACGGGCGGGCCACGGCTGCCCTGCAAGCTAAGCCGGGTGATGCTGCCGTGTTTCCCACTCCAGCGTGGTGGTTAGACGATACCTCAGAGGCGGGGAGCGGCAGAAAAATCTAGTGCATGCTGCGGCCAAGCCCGAACGACAGCCATCTCGTCTTCTACCGCGCAGGTCGCACCTCTAACTCACCGCAGTTTTCAACCTCCACATGCTTTTCTCGCACCGCTTAACTCCCGTTCACAGCTACTCCCCTAGACCTGGTCAAGATCCGGCTCCAATCCCAGCACACCCAACCGACACCCGCCAACTACATCCACTGGACAGCCCGGTATCCCACGCCAGCCCTGGCCTCCTCGGCCACCTGTACGATAGAAGCCTGCTTTTGCACCACGCCGACGCGGCAAGCCCCGTCCTTTTTTTCGGTTCGTTCGGTCTCACCGGCTTACGTCGCTCCCTGGCACTACCACGCCGGTGCCGTCGTGACTGCCACTGATTTTCCACCGCGCCGGGGCCATGGGCCCGCCACTCTGGTGCCCTCCACAGCGAGCTCTCGCGCCGCCGCCCAGGCCCTGCCATCCCGGCAACACCTCACCGGTACGTTGGACGGCATTGCCAAGATCTTCCGTCACGAGGGCTTCACTGGCCTGTGGCGCGGCCTCTCCCCGACGCTACTCATGTCAGTGCCCACCACTGTCATCTACTTTGTCGGCTACGACCACCTTCGCGAGTACCTCGGCGCCCGCCTACGACACCGGCCGGACCTCGACGCCTACGCCCCGTTCGCGGCTGGCGCAGTGGCACGGGCCCTGTCGGTCTCCGTCATCTCGCCTCTAGAGCTCGTCCGCACTCGAATGCAATCCTCGGCTTCCCACAGCCTGCCAGTTGTGCTGCGCGGACTCCTGACCATGACCCGGTCGCTCGGTGCCACTTCTCTTTGGCGCGGCCTGGCCCCAACCCTATGGCGTGACGTACCGTTCTCAGCCATCTACTGGACGTCCTACGAGTTTTTGCGGCACCGGTTCACGCACCATTTTTACCGGGGAAATGCCATGGGCCTTTCACAGTCGGAGAACTTTAGAGTGTCTTTCCTGTCTGGCGCGCTCTCCGGCATGCTGGCCGCCACCGTCACCATTCCATTCGATGTCGCCAAGACCCGTCGCCAAATCGACCTGGCGATCGGTCACCCGGCGGGCCAGTCGACACCCACAATCGCCATTAACTCTCGCACCAACGAGGGCACCCTACGGCTAATGCGCCGGATCGCTGAGCAGGAGGGCGTATCGGCCCTCTACCGCGGCCTCACGGCCCGTCTCATCAAGTCTGCACCGGCCTGCGCAATCATGATTTCCAGTTACGAGGTGGGCAAGAAGTTTTTCAGTCACCGACAGGCGCAAGCCTAGTTTCGATTTCCAGTTGGACTGTAGGTGGCAGCAATTTCTTGTGCCTTAATTTTTTTCTATTGGGAGATAGAATCCTGCCCGATCCGATCAATTTTGGTGTGGCCCTTCTATCTCTTTCATCCCCTCTCGTATCAACTGGGCTCGTGGAACCCCTCCTAATAAAGAACTTTGCTTAATTGGAAATTGACCCAGCGCCAGAAACTAGTGGAAACGGGAAATATCTCTACCTAAGCTCCCTCGGCAGAGTAGCTCTACTGCGGATAACGCTATTGTTATTTTATTTTTTTACATCGCTTCCTCGAATAGGTAACTAACGGGGTGACGCGGCGGCTTCTCTCGAGTCACATACCCGCGCCCTGCCTCACCCTTTCCTCACCGCCAATACAAGGTCGTTCACCTGCATTGCGCTAGAGCCCATGCAATTTCGTTCATGTTCGCACTCCTAGCCCCTTCCCGTCCCTAGTACCTACTAAATCCGCCGGCATGAGGGCTCGCCTATCCGCATGCGCTCAACCGGTCTTTCGGGCCCTACGCCAGCCCTTTCCAATTCCAAATGCCCCTCGGGTGGCCCGACACCTCCTAACCACCGCCAGCCGTGAATTACGGATCCTCGGCATCGAGAGTTCCTGCGATGACACGGCGGCTGCCGTCGTAGACGCCCGGGGCCAGATCCTCGGCGAAGCGATTCGGGGCCAGCAACAGGTCCACGAGCCCAGCGGAGGGATCGTGCCCATCGAGGCGGTCCGCAAGCACGTCGAGAACATGCCCTTCGTTGTCAAGGAGGCACTAGACCGGAGCGGGCTAGGTATCGCCGACGTGGATGCTGTGGCCGTCACCCGTGGGCCTGGGATCTCGTCTTGCCTCAGTGTCGGCCTCAACGCCGCGAAAACGTTGGCGGCCGTAGCCAACAAGCCCCTGATCGGGGTGCACCACATGGTAAGCACCCCTCGTTTAGCACTGATGATATAGATACAGGTTATGGGTATGTGTGAAGCTATACGATATGGCATGGATGCTGAGGCGACTACCAGTTTGCATATCCTAACGTACCAACTACCCCCTCATCCTTCCCCTCCCCCTCCCCTAATTTCTGCGCCTATCAATTGTAGGAAGCTCACGCGCTGACAGCCCGGCTATGCTTCCCTGACCAAATCCATTTCCCCTTTCTTAGCCTACTCATCAGCGGCGGCCACACGCTCCTTCTCATCGTCCACGACGTGAACCGCTATACTCAACTGGGCACCACCCGGGACGACAGTGTGGGTGACGCTTTTGATAAGGTAGCCCGAGCTCTCCAGCTCCCATGGAAATCGGGCCGCGGTGGGGGCGCCGGAGCTGCCCTTGAGGTGGCCGCGCGACACGGGGACCCTGCGCACCTGGCCTATAAGCTTAAAGTACCCATGTCGATTAACCACCAGGTCAGCAGCCTCGACTTTAGTTTCTCAGGCTTGAAGGCGGACGTGTTCCGCCGGGTGGACCAACAGCTAGTTAGCCAATATGGCGAGCTGACAACCAACTCGGACCATCCCATCACTGACGGTGCCCAACCTCCCCCTGTCTTCCGCTACTCGGGGAAACCCCAGCCAACCTTCGATCCTTACCGGACGCTGTCAAAACCGTTAGCCGACACCCCTACAGAAGAGGACATCCCAGCCCTAGCCGCCGGACAGCTCACCCCGCAGTTCGTCTTTGACATGGCGGCGGCCTTCCAAACCACCGCAGCCCAGCACCTGGTCCAGAAGATCCGGCTGGGCTTCCAGCACTGCCGGTCTATCCATGGGGTCACCCCGCGGGCCCTGGTGGCCAGCGGGGGCGTGGCTAGCAACCAGTTCATCCGAGATCGCCTACGATGCGTCGCTACGGAGGAGTTTGACACGCCGTTATTCTGCCCGCCCCCACATCTTTGTACTGATAACGGCGTGATGATCGCCTGGGCCGGCCTCGAGCGGTTCCGATCTGGCCTGGTTGACGACTACGGGGTCCAGGTGTTGCCCAAGTGGCCCTTGGAGAGTTTGGTCAAGTGGCCCAACTTCGAGTCCAGGTATTGAGGGTAACGTGGGACACCACTACCGGCGGTAGAGTGGGCATATATATATAAACTCCCTCCCTCATAACTTTGACATTAACGGCCCATGAGCGTGTTATCCACAATAGTACTCTTTTATCGGATATCAACCCCTACATAATAGACTAGCTAGCGACAACCGTTCGATACGGAGAGATGTAAGGGGCGTGAGTACAGCGACGCAACCCCCCAAAATGGGCATCAGACTTTACCGCCGATGGTCTAGAGAAAGAGGCGGAATGGGTAGCTGGCGTTCTTGACGCGGAAGATCCGCAGCTGCAGGCTATAGATAGCCATGAATAGCGCGACGATGACCACGGTAAGGGCGGTCTGGAGAGCGGGTTTAGAGATACGGGGGACGCGATCCGCGAGGGCGACGAGGCAAGCCCCACAGAGGGCGTAAATGGACGTGATGATCTGGGTCTCGATCCCAAACTGGCTCTGAAACTGCGGGCTTACGTACTGCGGCTGGCCGCTACGGTCGCTGACTAGGTAAGGCATATCACGGATCCGTACAAACATGAACCCGGAGCACATCATGAGGGTGACCACGATGACGGCTGACGACCACAGGGCCCTGCCGCCGAAATTGGCCAGCGACAGGCGTGGGATGATGAAGGCGCTCACGGCCAGCACCGACAGGGTGGCGGACGCCACCAGCCCAATCTTGACATAGTCTAGGGGACGTGATACTGGCACGGGGTACCCGAGTTCCTGGCTGAGGAACCCGGCGAGCGCTTCGGCCTGGAGACCCAATTTGTTGAGGTCGGCGGTCTTGGGCACCCCGGCCGATTTGCCGCGGGCGGCCTTGGGCCCACTGGTGGGCAGGAACAGGTGGGGTACGGGGACGTTCTGGAGACGGAATCGTTCAAACAAGGCCCGGTTATCCTCCACGCTGGCCACCGCGAAGAACAAGTCATCCGTACTGACGCCGGACGGCTTTGAGCCCTGGTTCCAGCTGGACGCCAGGAGGTCGTACTCCGGGGCGAGCTTGAGGCAGGGCTGGCAGTCAAACTGGTTCCCCTTGGCGGTGAAGAGCACCATCAGCGCGAACGGACGCTCCGGGCTCAGAATCAGGTTCTCCAGGGTTGCACTGTCGGTCACGATGGCTTTCTGGCCCCGACCAGCCTTGGTGCGGAGCGCCTGCGCCTTTTGGAGTAGGTTGGTACTTGTGGCCGAAAGCTCCTCGCTGACGACCAGGACCAGGCCGGCGAGGAGGGCCACTAGCAGGGCCAGGGAGAAGGGACTGCGCATGGCGAGGGGAACGAGGGAGAGAAAGACGGCAAAAGTGCAAGATGCGGAATGTCCCTCTGTTGTGCGACTACAGCAGATACGTAGATTATGGGAAGTGGATAGTAGAGGATATCAACGGCAGATGAGCGCCGGTAGATGAGGAATGGGGCAGTCGGGGTGATGTGTCTCCAGTGGCCGGCAATCTAGGCACTAGGGGGCAGTGGCCGG
Source organism: Tieghemiomyces parasiticus (assembly GCA_027575765.1). Classification (NCBI taxonomy): domain Eukaryota; kingdom Fungi; phylum Kickxellomycota; class Dimargaritomycetes; order Dimargaritales; family Dimargaritaceae; genus Tieghemiomyces; species Tieghemiomyces parasiticus. The sequence goes on from JANBPT010000708.1 coordinate 23,604, forward strand.
GGCGACCGAGGCGGTGAGGGTTGCTCTGGGCGGAGCTGAAATGTCAGTATGTTCAGGAGCAGATCACCTCGCCCAAAACGACCCCCCCCTCCTCCCTCGTCCTCGCAGTCGGCCCGAAGGGCTTATTGGATTGTCTGGTAGAGCAAGGCTGACGCCATGTATGGCGGTTAAAGTGATCAATTAGCCCAAAGGTTCATATTTCCATGTCTCCGACTCTAGGCGAGGGGAACATGATCTAAGAAACCATTCGAGTGTGCGTCAGGAGCTTTATGAAAATAAGTGGCAAAATACAAAAATAATAAAAATAATAGGCATGCCAAATTCATTCAGCCCCTTACCAAAGAGGGCTGAACCACAAACGGCACCCGCGGAGGGGGGGGGCAACGTCGCCAAAGGAAAATGATAATCAAATGGCCGGCCTAAAAGACCCGCAATTTCTCGGCCCTATCCTGTACGAACGGCGACGCATTTTTTGATGTTTCCAGTGCCGGTGGCTGACTGGCGATGGCATTGGCTACCCATGCTGGGTCACCCAGGTTGGAAATGTCGGGGCTGCTGTCGCGACCTTTGCCCTTGGGTAGTAGCTGTCAGTATCAAATGGAGGTATTGGTAGCGTAGAATAGGTTATTGGCTTGCAAAGCAAAGGCTCCATAAATTGAAGCTACGGGAATAGTAATCATAATTGGGAAAGACTGTTCTGGGATTTTTGAGGAGGACGTGATCCCCTAGCAGCTTACCTTGACGATATCCTTGTAGGCGCATTCCCGTGCTAAGCACTCCCGCATCAAGTAATTCTTGCCGAACTCGTGGTAAACGCGGGTGTCGAATAGGCGAAAGGCTACGCCGTCGACCCGCATGAGGAATCGCTGTAGAACGAAGAAGCCCGAGGGCATTACACGCTGGTTGAGTGTGATGACAAGTTGTAGAAATGGTGGGGGTGAGCAAAGGTCATATAGAGGATAATCCAGCTGTGTAGACCTTGATGATTTTCTTTTGGCAAGGCAAATGTAACTGAAGACAGGGACTTACCACTTTGACGGACGTAATTGAGACGCCGTTGTCGGCAAGTTCATCCTCGTACAGTACGGTCTCATCAAAAAAGAGGATGGGCTCAGGGATTTTGAGCTTATCGTAATTGATATGGTCTTCGGTGGGCTCGAACTGTTGGGGGTAGGAGGGAATGGACGCAGTTGAGGGACGGTGAGCCAGAAATATCTATATCTATATAATGGTAGACCATCAACGTGTCTCGGCCCTCCAACGGAGATGACTTTGACGGGTGGAAAGAGAAAGACCGGACGGCTTACCTCACCGTAGGGCGAATTCTTGAGAGTACCGGAGTAGGTCGTTGAGTACGTCCAGTCGTACTTCTTCACAGGGGCCTTGGCGTGGTGGAGGCTATCAGAACTGCGAATATCGAGGCGAAGGGAAGGACAAACGTTCAAAAATCGGTATGGGATGCCGTTAGATTCCGCAGATTAGGCCCCGTAAAGGCGTGGTTGCCTCGTAAATCATGATGGGTGTTGCCGCTAGAGGCCGCGCCCTCCCCTCAGGGCTCACAATGCTTCGCCTCAGCAACTGTTGACTTACCTGTAGTTGGTCCACTCCTCGGCATATGCAACCTTCAACCACTGGTCGGCCGCTACATCCTTAGAGACGAAAGCGAGGGCGTCCCAGGGGTTCCATTGCATCTGGAAGCCGGAGGCCGGGTAGCTAATCGAGAGGTAATTGTCGCCAAAGATCATCTCGGGGATCGGGAACCCAAACCGCTTCTC
>JANBPT010000709.1:0-25375 GCA_027575765.1 Tieghemiomyces parasiticus
AAGATGCGCGCCCGCCTCGCCCGCGAGCGCCGCGCCGAGCGCCAGCAGGCCAAGAAGGACGAGCTGTACAAGTAAATTCCATGTACAGTGGTCCCTGCTCTGTCGTCGAACTAAGCCGCACTAGGTGCAGCAGGGAGGGAAAGGCCGCTAAACACCATGCGGTGTGTGTCGGGGGGGTCTCCAACCTGACCTACACCGTAGGATCCGATGCGGGGCAGGGGGGGTGGCCCAAACCGCGGTGTGGACCCTGCCGTCGTATTGATATCCTAGTTTGCCACCACGGCGCTGAGGGTGGGGGAGGGCGCTACCCTTCGCAATTTTCGGGTCCTCTTCCCTACCCCCTTTTCTTTTCCTACCTCCTCCGTCGCTTCAGCTATATAAACTTTGCTACACATACCCAACGACCGCTCGGTGTTTAGTCTTTGGACTGAACGCGAGGCCATTTCTCGGCGTTTCTGTAATTGAGTTGAAGATTGGTTGGCCTCCATGGCCGTGGCTTAGGAGGTGTTTACCCACGTTGGACAGCGAGAACTGGAATAGGATTATTAAAGCCCTTACTGTCTAAAATTAGCTGATCATAGCGTGTGTTAGAGGGGTACAACGCAGCTGCCCGTCTTTCGCTTTCCTTGGGATCTGGTATCTCGCTATGATTGAAGCCGGCTGCCATATTACGACTCAGTTGGCCTAGGACACGAGAAGAGACTTGGTCAATGCTGGCGGGGCTGGTATGCCTAAAGAAGTCGCTGGGCCAATGAGCGATGGCCGCAGCGTCCAAAGTTTCGGTGCCATGGTACTCAGGCCCATGCTTTTTTTTTCTCTCTCTCCATGCTTGGTCAAAAAAAAAAGAAGGCCGAACGAGATTTCCCCTGGGCAGAGAAAGGCAACCAGTGTACATGTTTCTCGGAGCCAACCTAGCCCAGAGCACTCCAGCGCTACCTTACTTATTTCTCATTGCCTAGCTTTACGGCATTCAGTCTCGAAGTCGCGCGGTAACCACTTTTCTGTAGCCCAGTACTCCGTCTCATATCCTCTGCCCAGTCAATCGGCCCGCTACTCCTTGACCCAGCCTCACCACCCGTCGGAATCGAGTTTGCCCCTCATTGACCGAGCGCCCGGCGCCACATCACTTCACCATGACCTCCGAAAAGAGCTCCGTGCAGCTCAAGTCGATGTGAGTATTTGGCTGAAGCTGGATACGCGTATTGTAACAAAAGTTCCCCAAACCGGCCATGGTGCCACCGCGCAGCAGCTATGCTGGCACTTCAGGCGACCCAGTTACTAATTCGCTCCTACACAATACTACCGCTTTTTTTATCTGCTTCTTTACAACCTCCACTCTCACCCGTCAGCTACAAACCTATCGCCTCGCTCGAATCCATTTACGCCGGTGGTAAGGCTGATATCACTCCGGACGGTCGGTACCTGATCACAACCTTTGGCGAGGATGTAATCGTCTCGGACCTTACGAACAACTTGGAACGGGTAGCCAAGTTGGAGGGCGACTCTGAGCCCGTCACCACCTTCGTCATCCTGCCGAATGGCAAGTCGCTCGTCACGGTCAGCCGGAGTCAGCAACTGCGCGTCTGGGACCTCGAGTCATTTGAACTCGTGCGCGCTTTCCGGGTAAGTTAGATATTGGTGACCTTAGTGTGGTATTCACCTTAATTAGGACCCGGGGGTCCAATGGGAATTGTACCCGACGGCCCCGACCGAGCAGTGGGTTACGTCCTAACCCAAGCGTATCGCTTTACTCCCCTTCCCTCTCCTATGTAACAACCACCACCAGGTCCACGACTCCCCTGTTCTGGCCATCGCCGCCGATCCTTCGTCCACCCTAGTAGCCACGGGCTCGGCCGACAAGACGGTGAAAGTGTGGGACCTTGTGGGTGCCTTCTGCACGCATAGCTTGCGTGGCCATCAAGGCCTCATCAGCGAACTCAAGTTCCACCCGAAATCCTCTGGCGACAACTTGACCCTGGTCTCCGGCAGCGAGGACGCCACCGTCCGGATTTGGGACCTTGGTCAGCGCAAGTGCGTGGCGGTGATGACCGACCACGTCAGCGTCATTCGTGGCCTGGACTTCAGTCCGGCCGCCAACTACCTTATCTCCGGTTCCCGGGATCGTACCGTGAACGTTTGGGATATGAAGACGTACCAGTTGGCTAAGACCGTGCCGACCTATGAGGTAAGCGCTGTTGTAATTAAGCCGGGCAAGCGTAACCGGCGCACACGCCGGCGATTTAGCTACGGCAATGCTGGTTTGGCCTCGTTACTCACCTTATCTGGTACCCTCTGCCTTGCCCAATCCTTCCCGCCCTTTCCTTTGTATAACGGTTACTCGATTAGACTCTCGAGGCGGTCGGCTTCCTCCAACCGGGCACCATCTTCCGCAACGACAAGGGTGAGACGGTCAACACCACCGAGCAACCCATCTTCTACACGGCTGGTGAGAAGGGCCAGCTCAAGTTCTGGGATTTCCGGAGCAGTGAACTGATCTTCAGCCAGCCAGCGCCCAAGAAAACTGGCGAGGAGGCCCACTTTATTACCGACGTGCTGTAAGTATTCCTTTGGCATGGTTGGTCAGCTAACATTGCTACGTTTCTCTTCACTCGGGCCTCTTCTGTAGGACACTTTGTCACTCACTCCACAACTTGTCTTTTCGGCTTTCCACTCCCCTACATTTCCACAGCTATCGTCCCGACGACCGCCAGCTGGTCACGGTCATGTCGGACCAGAACATCACGGTCTTAACGCTCACCGACCCAACCTCGGACGACGCAGCTGCCGACGTCGCCACGTTGGTGCCCACTGTGGAGGTCGCAGGCTACAACGAAGAGATCATCGACGTGACCTACGTGGGGCCTGAACAGCGGCACGCGGTGGTGGCCTCCAACTCCGAGAAACTCCGCCTCTACGACCTGACCTCGCGGCAGTGCACGTTCCTCGACCACCACCAAGGCACCGTCCTCTGCCTTGACGCCACCAGCAGCAGCCACCTCTTCGCCGTGGGGAGCAAGGACAACACGGTCAGCGTGTGGTGGTTCGACGCCCGTCCAGATACCCCGCTGAATGCGCGCGCCCATTGCGTGGCCACGTGCACGGGCCACACCGAGGCCATCGGATCCGTGGCCTTCGCCCGGGGCGACGTGGCTGCATTTCTCATCACAGGCGGCCAGGACCGAACCCTCAAGAAGTGGGACCTCGGGCCGCTGCTCGCCCTTCAGGAGGCCGCCCTGGCCGCGGAGGGAGACTCCAAGCAGACGCAGGCGGACCGGGACGCGGCTACCGCCCGCATCGCCGCCGAGTTGGCTGCGGCGCCCCTCCGCCTCACCTCCCTGTTCACGGTCCAGGCCCACGCCAAGGACATCAATTCCATCGCAGTAGCCCCCAACGACCAGCTCTTTGCGACCGGATCCCAGGACCGCACGGCGCGCATCTGGTCCGTCGACACGGGGGAGTGCACCCTCACCCTCACGGGCCACCGCCGCGGTGTTTGGCGCGTCGAATTCTCGCCCGTCGACCAGATTTTGGCTACCTGTTCGGGCGACCAGACCATCAAGCTCTGGTCCCTGAACGACGGCGGGTCTTGCCTAAAGACCTTCCAGGGCCACACCAGCGCCGTGGTCAACATCCGGTTCGTCACCGCCGGGCTCCAGCTCATCTCGGTGGGGTCCGATAGTCTCGTCAAATTGTGGACTATCAAGACCGACGACTGCGTCCTCACGTCCGACCACCACACCGACAAGGTATGGGCCCTGGCCGTGCGCCACGACGAGGCCCAGATGATTACCGGCGGCGGTGACTCCGAGCTCAAGATCTGGGAGGATTGCACCCAGCGGGAGATGGAGCGTCTGCACACCGAGCAGGTCCAGCAGCTCGCCCAGGAGCAGACCCTGCAGAACCTAGTGCTCGCCAAGCAGTACCGTAAGGCCATCACTCTGGCCCTCCAGCTCGACAAACCACGGCAGCTGTTCCGGATCCTCAGTGAGATCCGTAGTAACGCCAACCCTGACGCTGAGGCGCCAGCTAACTCGGGCGACACGCCCTGTCGCTTGGGCGACCCCGCTGTCGACCGCATCATCGCCACTCTTTCCCTGGAGCAACTCGACCGCCTCCTGCTGTACATTCGCGACTGGAACACCAATTCCCGCCAAGCTGAGATTGCTAACCTCACTCTCCAAGTGATCCTGGACAGCTACAGCCCCGAGCATTTGCTCAAAATCAAGCATATGAATACCACCCAGAACGCCCTTATTCCGTTCGCTGAGCGCCACTACCAGCGGCTGGACGGCTTGCTCACCCAGTCCTACATGATCGACTATACGCTGCACGCCATGAGCTATCTCACACCGTTCGACGAGGAGACCCAAGAGTAGCGCGCAGGTGGTAGGCCCAAGAGAATATATATTAATTTTTTTTGCCAGTGCTGCATTTTTCACAAATTTTTACCCTTAGTGCGGCTATGGCCAACCGGTTACCGTCGAGGAAACCATTCCTCCGGTGGAGCCGGGTGGATCGAAGGGATTAATAAATCCAAGCATACCTGTATGGCTTACCCAAAATATAAAAATAATCCCTGGGGAGAGGGGTAACGACAATGGACTATACTGAATCGGTCAGCTGGTCAGTCAAAAATGTGCCAAGTTAAGGTGGAAAGGTACTCAGCACCCGATACATAATTGTAGCGCATTGGGCATTGTGGTAGCCGAAGGGCAACTGTAGATGAAACGACCACCATTGACAGGTCTTCCAGGCCACTATATTCACTGTCTAGTACCTTTTTCTTTCGAGGTTACCATCTCGCTATCGCAACTCCAAGCATCTTCCGAAGGCAATGCCGCCAGGGGCTGCTATAGATGACATTGAGGTAGGTGGAGCTTTATTGTAAACGTGCTCACCTAAAAGGGGAAGAATCAACAGGGCCAAACAGTTGCAAGCTTAGAGGGCTAGAAAAAGGGTGGTAGAGGAGGACAAGGGGCACCCTGGAGACAAGTGAAGTGAAATAATAAACTAAAGAGTATTGAAGAGAACAGAGGATAGGTCGGGGTCTCCCCCGGCCCCTTTTCAAGGTCCTCTGGGGAGCGTTGTCATCTATCGGGACCTTAGTAGACCTGGTAACCGGTGAAGCGTAACGGTTCGGAACAGGGGCTGACATTAAGGAGGTCGATTCCTTGGGGCTATCTCCTAGGTCCCGCTGCCACAATATACTTATTATAGCGCCCAATCAATTCTTAGACCCAAGCAATTATCTAATAAAGCGACAGAGTAAACCGGGCATATGCCTTTAAAACCCAGTCTGACCGTGATTCTGCTTCCTCGGATATGCCCAAATTCTATCTGGAGTTTGTAATAATGAAATGAAATCAAAGTGGACCCGTGCCAGGCTTTCCTATACGTAAAGGCAATAAGGAATAGAATAGCCAATCCGACTGGTGCGGGAATCCGTGCAGTTTGTTCAACTCTCGCAACATAGTCTGCCTGCCATGTCCCAAAAGTTAAAAACTCGATACCTACCCTGCCACCGCAGTTTCCGAGCTGGCTCTGTGAGTATCCATTTTATGCATTGCAGTGATTGGCCAACCTGCCTAGTGATGTTCATATTGAGTACACGGGCATACTGAACTTGATTACTGCTTGTTGCCCCACTGTTTAGAGATGGACTAGTTCGATTCTAGACGGGTCACATTCTACATTAAAACGGCTCTCAGATGACTCACCCGCCGATATCCACTAATGGATTTAGCAAGGTTGTGGTCGGGGCCTTGTTAGAAGGGCAAATCCTAGGCAACCAATGAGCAGCTACTCCTAACCTACGACATATTCTCTTGCTCTTTTGATGTCCTCTTTCATAGGGGGGGACATAGAGGTAAGTCGTCACGTTAACTTTCGAGCCTGCCACGGTCTCAATGACGACCAGTAGCGCTGTCAGACACAGTCAGGCTGCTGGCTTCTTACAAAATATTACCAAGTGAGTTAATAATAAAGTTTCGACATCGCTATTAATAGTGACACGTCCTGCAACTAGCTTTGCAGGATGATTGCTATTGGTATTCATTGGCTGGCAAGGTGCTTAGTAGTTAGCTTTCCTTCACAAGTCAGCCACATATAAACTGTGGGGAAACGGGGGCTCGTCAGGCTCTAAGGTGACAGCCTGTTAGCTCCCCACAACTACATGGACAAGAATAACGGTACCAGGTGGTCATTCCCGATTATCACTACTGTAGCGATAGTGTGGAAGCCCCCACCACTTCCGTACCCATGGGAGCAGCATGCCTGTCGACAGCCAAATAACACCAAGATAATCGACATCTCCCCGCCTGAGGATAGGAAGGACACCCGTCCTCAACCATTCCATTCTCTCCCTACCACCCCACATACGGATCCACTACCATACTCGTTTTCCTCCAGGTTGAGACTTGTGTTCTTGTATTCTGATACCCTTCATTTTACTGCTCATCTTCTTGCACTTCATAATAAAGCCCACCATATGCAACTCACTACTTTTTATCCCCTCTTATTAGCATATAACGATAATAAGTATACTGTAGCGGCTGTGCGTTGGGAAACCTGCACCGTTTTTTCGGCCCCTGCTGTATTGGCGAAGATCCCTGGGACTACGCGCGCTGGCAGTGTATAAAGGACGGTGCAGGATTCTAAGAAAAGAGGGGGTGCCCGTCTCACGCCGATGGCTCTTTGGCCCGGGACTTCCAACGGACAGATTCTATAAAAAGTAACGGCGTCCGTTACAAGCCGATGGTTCTTTGGTCTGGGACTCCCGACAGACGCACCACGGCTGGCCATCGCCTTCAAGGTTGCTATCCCAAAAGCCCGGGCCTTCTCATCCGTCCTCCTCCTCCCCCCTTCTCATTGCCTTGTTGGGCAGCATAGGAAATCGCCACGGCAGGTCGGCAAAGCCTTTAAAAAGGCAACAGAGAAGCCATCGCCCTTACCTTTAGATGCACCATTTTTCTCGTTCTTTCTTGCTATTCGTAGTTTACGATTTCGAGAGATATTTTGGGGGAGTTGCACTTCACTCACCCCTTCAGCACTTTGGACTGATTAACCGCCCTTGATTCGTTATTGTGCCACCGTCTCTGTACACCCTCTCGGCTTACCATGCGTGCGTTTTTAACCATCGTCGTCCTGTGCAACTTGGGTTGGGCCTCGCTTGCCAGTCCCACTTCGGATTTCGGTAATGAGCCTACGCTACTCACCAGTCAAGGAGTTCAAGATAATGCTGCCCCCTACAGCTATTGTGCCTCTATCCTTGCCCAGCTCGGTACCGAAGCTGCGCCTGCGGTGGCCGGGATGGTTCCGTCGCGTCCCGAAATGGGTTACACACACGCCAACTACTTCCCGTACTTCTTCTGGCTCGCCAGAGAGCACATCTGCGACCGAGGAATCGTGGCCAGCCGCCCGATCATCGACCGAGACCGCGAAAGCTACCGTATAGTTAAAAGCCCTCAGGGGACCTATTTGCGCCGATTGACTCAGGAGGAGCGACGTATGGCGACCGTGCGGGACAACCTTGCGTACCAGGTCATTTCCTACGGCCAGGGAGACGGCAAGTGCGAGTACCTCAACGTGCCCAAGCCCAACTCGCGTGGCATTCCGACTGGACACAGGTCCCATTTTCCCACCGTCTTGGCGCATAACGTGGCCGTGCTGGTCAAAGCTTGCTACCCTGACCTTTGAATCGGCTGCCTCTTGAGTACTTGCCAGCAAGGCTGTTTCAGGAAACCACGGCTCCAGGATGATATCTGGCGACCGAATGGCTCGTAAAGAAGCGGGTTGAATTATGAATAAATAGACAGGAGTTTTGCTCAAAATGCTGCCAGTAGACATGCCGTACCGTCCTGCACGGATCCGAAGCGAGCCGTTGCTTCTCGATGTGGTGGCTAGATTAGGTGGGGGGGGGCTTCCCGGGAGGGGGTGCGTGCCCGGTCTCTGCGCGCGGCTACTGACCAGCCGATGGCCGCCATGGCTGGCCCTGGGCCGGGGTGCTTCAGTCCCTCAGTGGCCTTTGATGGCGGACGAGGGCGCCGTGGGAGGGGGTAATAACGGCTAGAATGGCCAAAGCGGTCGTCCTCGGCCGTCACGCTTTTAAATATGCTGGTTGGGGAACAGACACTCTCGACCTTACTGCAATGTTATCGGCACCGCTCCCTCTCCCAACAAGTAAGAGTCCTTTTATGATTACCACGTTGAATGCCCGTGCCTAGCATTCACCCGCGTGGCTGACCCCCCTCCCACCACCATTCAGCTAACCGTGGCTTGCTCTGCAATGGCCGGCTACGTCAGTAAGACCCGCCAGGCTATGCATGCCCATCCCGCTTGTTCCACCTTAACCTGACTTCTCGGCCATCTGACCTCGGGCTGTTCGTCGCCTGCCAATCTCAATTCTTTAGGTTGACGTCTACGATTCCCTTTACTTCTCCAACTGTGGTCCATACTGAGCCGCCCATGGCTCCCCATGATGTTCCCGATTGGACCCCAAAGCAGTCGGGCGATATGCAACGGCAGTTGACGCCGTATACGGCACCCTCAGGCGCCGGCGGGACCCATTCCGAGGACCTGCCCCCGATCCTCTCCCTGGCCGACCGCTCCCCTGCACTCCTAGGCAAACTCCCTGGGACTAAGCGCCCGGCCGCTACCTTCAATACCGCCGCGGGGCCTACGGGCGTCTCATCGCCGTACAAGCGGCCTCGGACGACGCGTACGGCCACCAAGGGTGATTTTACCCCCACCCGGCTTTCCCTAGGCCTCTCCCCCATGCCTTTGTCGTCCGTCAGTGCGTCGCAACAGCCCAGCGTGCGGACCAGCCGAGCCGGGTCGCCAGGCTGGTCGCTAGTGAGCAATTCACCCACCGGCATGCGCACACCAACCACCCAGTCGCCCCGCCTGTATTCTACGCCACCTGTAAGGCATGTCGTCTACCCATGGACGACCGGTCGGGCCCCACGCTTTGATATACAGAAGGCTCGGGATCGGTTCCCAGCGCAAGATTTTGCGGCCTGGGCCAAGGGGCTGCGCGAACAGGCGACTCAGGTCATGTTGCCGGCCAAGCGGAGGCTACCGTCACCCTCAAAGCTATCATCAAGTACACCTGCATCCGTCACTTCATCGCGGAGACCCGAACCTGCCCCATTCCAGCCCGTCCCGACGGCACCTGCCCAACCTACGACACCATCGCCAGCCGGGACCCGGTCCCCAACCGCGACACTGCCGTCTATCCAGCCGGTGGACACTGCTACCAGCGTCAGCACCAGCCCCTCGCCACCCCGGCTGACCGCCCCGGCCGCCGATGATGTGAATTGTTTAGACAGTGATTCGGAGCAAGACGGGTCCAGCTACGAGGAAGACGAATACGTAGAATATCACGGTAGCGATAGACAGGAGTTTGAGGGCGAGTCCGAGGCCGAGCTACGTGATAACCGACACCGATCAGTCGAGCCGGTTGCTACTGAGATGCCGCACGAAGGGTTCTCCGACGGCGACTATTCGAGCCCTAGGCCTCATGATGACGATAGAGAGCCTGAATCGGGTGACGAGGCCGCCAGCCTGCATAGCTACGACTACGTCAGCCAGGATGGGGACGAACCCTCCTCAGAACGCCCCATGCCGCACGATGACCCAACGGCTGGTCTCCCTTGGCAGCCACCCCATCCTGAGTTCCGCACCGACGAGGAATCCGCCCGTGCCACCGATATAGAAGTCATATCGCTCGCCAGCAGCGACACCGAGGACGGCAAGGACGTCTCTTCCCCTTTGTACAGCGACCGCACGGAGTCAGACCGTGGCCGGGATGACATTTCGACTTCAGACCACTCTGACACGGACGACAGGGGTGCTGGTCACCTTCTAGCCTCGCTAATAACGACCAGCACCCAGGAAGACCTGGAGAGGTCACCTTCGGAGGGTAGCGACGTCACAGATGAGGAGGGTCCCGACTCGAGCTCCGATCGGGAGATGGAGGGCTCACCGCCGCGCTCGCACCGGCACTCGTCCGGCAGTAGTTCGGACGCCAGAGCGTATTTACTTGACCCCTTGAACAGCAGTGTGGCCACCGATGTCGTCGTCGAGTACGCGGCCGCCTCGTTTTTCGATACTGACCCACTCCCATTGGAAGCCGGCTCCGTATCACCAGCGTCGTCTAAAGGCCCCCTGGCTTCATCTGAGGGGAACGCGCAGAAAGCCGGGCATAGCGAGACCGGCGAGGAAATCGGTGGGTCGAGGTCCTACGATGGCAACGGGTCGGAAGTAGGGTTGGATCGGATCGACCGGTCGGTATCCCCTGTCAGCCCGACGGACGAACCTGCGCAGACTACGGCTGGGATAATCGCCAGGACCACACGACCGACATCACCGTCGTGGGTCCCCCCCACGCCAACGGGCTTTGGTTGGGGCTGGGGCTCGACCGCCACCGACTCCTGGGCCAAGGAAGTGAGTACATTCTATGATACGCCAATCGCCCACCGTCCATCGGACACTGGTGATCACGGCGAGGCCACCGACGCCGCCGGGGTGGTCGGGCCCGTCTCTGCCGACGCATCAATGTCACCGCTGGTTGATGATAAGCCTCCGGTTGCACCCGCCTCGGTCAAGAGCCCGTCAATGAGCCACTCTAGTTCAATCCACAGGCCAGGGGTCAACATTCCTGTCCTGACGGTCGAATCCGCCCAAGGCTCTGAGCCTGTGCCGGCGGAATCCCTTACTACCCCCCGAGCACTCCGTTCCCGGCGGAATTCCATTGAGTCGCTCGCGTCCACCTCCTCCCAACTCTCCTGCCAATGTGCATGGTCGCCCGGCCACCAGCCGTCGCCGCATACCACGTCACCCTACTTTCTCCGGTCACGCTGCCCTTCTAAACACTGCGTCCGGCGATCGGACGCCTCCCCGGGCACGGCCGGACCGACCGGGGAACTGGTACCCCTCGCCTCACCACGGTCCCCAGCGCAAGTTGAGGTATCCGAAAGCCTGTTTGAGAGCCCCAGTAATAACTTGGCGTTGCGTCGACGTCGTCGGTCTGTCGGTCCTGAAACGCTACTTCCCGACAATGCTGTGGTTTCCGGGGTTCCTACAGCCGCCTCTGCCGTGGAGGGCAGCCCGAATGCGGAAGCCACCCCCGTCGTGCCATTTCCAAGTCTCGCCTCCACCGCCTTACCCCGGGGCAAGCGGTCTGCCGACCCCCTACCATCGGCTCAGTCTGCCGCCCGACCTCACCCACGCCGCCACCGAGCCTCCCTAGCCGACCCGTCGGACAGACCGGCTCTACCCCACCCGCGGCGGCGTCGCACCCTTGACTCCGTGATACCATCACCCGCCACTGATTCTTCCCAGCTGACCCCGCTCTCGCCGCCGATCACATACACTTTGCGTAACCGCCAGGTCCCAGCGACACCATCACCCTCCAACCGCCCTCCGCCGCAGTCTTCCCAAAATAAGGCGGATGGGACTCCAGAGCGGCCGCCACGGTCTAAGCGGAAACTTTCCTTTGACGAGCCGCCCATGCCAACCCAATCGGACACCGACGAGGCTGACACCATCGCATCGCGGCTTCGCAAGCGACCCGCCCCGTAGTGTGTAAGGTGATTATTATTGAGGGGGGGGGGTTTAAGTCACCTGTAGATTAATCGGAGGGTATGAGCCTTTTGTGTAATCTCAAGGGGGCTGTACAAGGCAGTAAAATAATAGCAATTTTTATAATGTGGCGGTGGCGGGGAGGGTCCCACCATCTCCGCACCCGCAGGGCTCGTCGGATACACGATGCCTCGGTAGCACAAGGAGGATCAACCCACACACACCCATGCATGAGGATAGAGGGGGCAGCCGCTCTCGACCACATCTTTTCCTTCTCTTCTCTCCCATACGGGCCCATTACCGTCCTCATCATCTACCGAGTCGAGACCCATCTTCTTGCTTGCACACTCCCTCATATTCAGCTTCCCCAAATCATACCTACGTAATAAACGAATCCCCGTATTCAACACCATAATAGAGGAAGGTGTGGCAGTTTGTTTTGATACATTGTGGCACAAGTAGCGTGTCGACGCACCGATTGGTTGCATTGCTGGGGTTGTACGCAGGTTCATCCTTTGTGGCGTCGATTTCGACAGCCACCAGCAACCACCAACTGCTAGTGCCCTTTCCCTTCTCTCTCTCTCCTCCCTACTCCTCACCTCACCACCCACTCCCCATCGGTACAGGCACCTCTGGACACCCGCATCTCCCAACATGGTCAGGGTGACCGAGGTTTTCAATGAGGGCCGCATGAACAGGCCGTAGTTTATTATTAAAATAATAGTAACCCTGTCCTTAGTTCGAGTAAGTATGGTCGATTGGCTCTACGACGTGCAATGTGTATTAGTTACCGCTTCAGACCGTCGTAGTGCGTCAGAAGAGGGTTTGAGGGTGATGGCATTCTTTACGTGCGTTTTGCCTGTAGCCAAGGTCTACGATCAATGGTAGCGAGTGGCAGCATGCCTTGTCCTACCTTTCCTCACCCCTTTCCCCGATCAGGCCAATTCTGCCCACTATAAAAAGGGTGATACCTGCCGGGACACCTTTCCTCTACATCGTTATCTTCCTCCTGAGCCCGACGAGACGCTTTTCCCCCTCGATCCTGGTTTGGCCCGCCGCCCCTACTATCCTGCTCGAGCATTACCCTTGTCAAAGCCCTCGTGCCCTTGTTGCCTTCCTCCACTCAAGATGCGCCTCGTCCTTGTTGCCACCGTTCTGGCCTTGGTCAACGTCCCTTTTGCCTTGGCCGCCAGATATCATCCCCAGCCGCCTGGTCGGGGCGGTGTCGGGAATGGGCCGGTTATATTTCAAGTGGCGGATGCTACCATTAGGGGATGTATAAACAGAGGGCAGTGGAGAAACAATGCTTGCTGAGTCACATGTGAGAATCTTATGGACAGGATGGTCGATCAATTCGGTGACGTCTTTCCTAATGGTAAGTAAGCACCACGCCCTGATGGCACTCCATTGGCGGCGATCAATCATGCCTAGTGGATACCATGCAGTAACGCTCGATATTGGCAAAGGTGATATCCGTGGCAGCTCCGACTTGTCCGATACGCGATGCCCTCTCCCAGAACACCAACGGCCATTTGGCAGCTACCGAACCTCCCCACTAAACGGCATGCTTGTACTGCCCCTTTGCTATCTATTCCCTACATCATCATAGGCATGGAGATCAATGAATACATGGATTCTGTTAACTGGCCTTAATAACCAGGGACGGCCCCATCGCTCTCCCCCCAAGCAAGTCGTGCAGAAAATAAGTTCACGGTGCACCCGACTGTAACCTTTCCGCCAACCTACACTCGGACAGATTCCCTATTCATGAACATTCGTCCGACCCAACCGCGCAGGAAGAAGTCGTGACGGGCTGCCCCCCCCACCGATGGATCAAACCCATACTCTTCGCTACCTCTCTCTTTGTTATCTTCTTATAGCCAACCTTCCCCACCACGCACCGGTCTGGCCCAAATAAAGCCCTGTTTTGCCTTGCATATATCCCTCGGACCCTGTAGGGCTCTAGACCCTACTCGGCCGCTTCGGTTACACCTCGGCTTGTTGAGCCCCGACGCATGCCCTAGAGTCCATGCTGCGACGGTAGCCAGAGACTACATACCGCGGCACCTGACCCCCACCTCCTTCTTTTTTCTATACCTGCTTCCCTTGATATGTGGAGTCTTTGCGAAATAAAAGCCTCTTTGGCTGCTCCCGCTGCGAGGATACCAAACAACTTGCTGACCACAAGTGCGGCTTCATTGGCGGGGCTCAGCAACTTCACAATGGCCTCGCAGATTTGTACTCCTTGAATGGGAAAACAGGGCGGAGTTCGAAAGTCCCGTCTGTCATGTGGACTGGCATGTGCGGCCTGCGGGTAACCTAAACTGGACTCGCTGGTTGTGGTCGGCCCAAACGTGGGCCGACCCAGCGCTTCCCACTGCTACGATTTTGACGGCCTTGCTTCTCGTTTGTTGGCCCTTCTGGCTGCCGACCCTTTCCGTTGTTGACCGCAATTAGACATCTTCTCGCGACTCTCCTATCGGCTCCCCTCTTTACCCCTCCCGGTATCCTCCGAAGCTACTTCTATCCGGCATGGTCGACCACAAGCAGGCCCTGCAACAGGCCCGCGAGAATCTCCACGTGTCCGCTGTACCAGACAGTCTCCCCGGCCGCGAGAGTGAATTCCAAGAGATCCTAGGGCATTTGGAAACGGCCCTACGTGATGCGACCGGTACCTGTATCTGTACGTTCCATTCGTCCGCAAAGTCCAGCAAGTTAACTGTGTGTGCGTGTGGGGGGAGACCAACGTTTGCGGATTGTCCTAAGGCGGCCTTTGAGATTGCTAATTCGTCCCTAGCTGCCAAACCCCGGCCATCGTTCTTCATCACCCGCATCAGATATTTCGGGGGTCCCCGGTACGGGCAAAACGGCCACCGTCCGCGAGATTATCCGCCACTTGAGCCAGCAGGCTACTGCCCACGTAAGTGTCGAGGCCTACGTCATCTATTATTGCTTAGCCTTGGTACCTGCGCGACCTGACCCCAGCTGAACACGCATGTCGAATGTAACGAACTGGTTTATTAACCCCATATTGTTTCGCCTCTTGGTTGGTTTATCATCCGCCACCTTAGCGCGGCCCGGCCTTTCGGTTTGTTGAGATCAACGGTATGAAGTTGACTGAGCCCGCTCAGGCCTATTCGATCCTATACCAGTTCCTCAGCGGTGATAAAGTAACTCCTAAACATGCCGCAGACCTTCTGGAACAGCGTTTCCGGGACCCAAACGACGACCCCCAACCCTGGTAAGCAGTTCGAGTTGACGGCACGGGAATTTCACCCCTCCAGGCTAGCAAGGCAGTAACCGTCTTTGGTAAGGGATACTTAACCATCCACGCTCTTCTTATTTTTGTCGCCTCCACCCGATCCCACCACTTTCTTCGTCTGCGCCTTTCTCCCCAGTGTCGTCCTCATGGACGAACTCGATTTGCTCGTCACGCGCAAACAGACTATCATGTACAATTTTTTCGAATGGCCCAATCGGGCCCACTCCCGGCTGATCGTGGTGGCTATCGCCAACACCATGGACCTACCAGAGCGGGTACTCACCAACAAGGTATCCAGTCGACTGGGTAAGACCATAGGAGCCCGGGCCGCTGCCGTGGCTGTTTCTAAGGAGTATCACCTCCCCTCCCTGCCCCATTAATAGCGCGGCGGGTCCTGGTTGTCAGCGTTTGTCGTGACGATTTTCCAGATAGCCAGCCGGCATCACCGCCTTTTCTCTACTAAGCGCCCGTGTCCCTTCAACCAACCTTGTTCACACCACGCCGGTTATCCTCCATACCCCAGGTCTGACCCGCATTAATTTCCAGCCCTACACCCATCAGCAGCTCTATAGTATTGTAGCATCCCGTCTCCGAGGCCTTGCGGCCTTCGACAGCGATGCCATCGAACTCTGTGCCCGTAAAGTGAGCTCCGTCTCGGGTGACGCACGTCGAGCCCTGGACATCTGCCGGTAGGTGTGGCACGGAATCTGCAGCCGCAGAAGGTCTGCTATGGACGACAGCCACCCGGCTTAGCCCATGCCTCACCCCAGCCTCTCCCTCCGCAGCTTCCCCGCTGACCCTCTATCTTCCCTTTCCCGCCCGCCCGCCCGCCCGCCCGCCCACGGTCTTCCGCCGTCCCATTTCTTTCCATAACTTGTCCAACTGTAGACGTGCCATCGAAGTGGTGGAGGAACGCCAGGTTCAAGCCCTAGCGACCACAAAGGGACCGTCGGTAGACGGCCAGGTTACCATGGCAGTCATTGACGCGGTAGTCAAGGAGATGACCTCGTCGGGAACCATCCTTTTTGTCCGCAATTCATCCACTCACCAAAAACTGCTACTGGTGTCGGTGCGGAACCAGTTACAAAAAATTGGTCTCCCTGAAACAACTTTCCAAGAGGTGAGTACCCCCCACTCCTCACCTTTCCCCCGCTCTTGTGGGGTAGCTTGTGAGACTGTCTAGGGATATTAGCCCCCCCCCTCCCTGTGCTGCACTAGCGAACGAACTTGCAGTCGCTTTTGTTCCTAATGTCTATTCACAGCGGCCCACCCTCTTACGCTTGCGACGTGGTATCAGCATAAAACACGTGGCGAGATGGCTGATAATAACCCCTACCCCACGACACTTCCATTGTGCTCCGCATTATATATATATATATATATATACATTCCTTCCCGCCCTTCGACTACGATTCACGGTCGTGCAGGTCGCCCACCACCATATCCAGTTATGCCGACTACATAACATCGAGACGCCAACCGTGTCCACTATACTTGCTCTGTGTACTTCGTTGGGCGCCGCTCGCTGTCTCCTGGTAGACTCCAGCCGCTATGGGGTGCACCAGAAAGTTCGCCTCAATATTTCCGACAGCGACCTAGTCGCCGCCCTTAAGCCAGATCCGTTCTTCAGAGCCTTTGTCGCGTAAATAAAAAATGCTTCGTTGAATTGCGGGAGTGGGTCTGGGACAAACTGCCCCGGAAGATGAAATGCTATTAACCAGGTTGCATCCGCCAATGACGGTCTAGGCTTCAATACAGTGGCTGCAAACTAACGAGGTATAGGACAACAAATCCAAAAAAAATATACTGTAGACAGCCCATTAGTCAATGGAAAGTGTAGAATAAATCGAAATCTAGAAAAAATAAGAAAATAAACAAAAAAAACGCGCAGTTTAGAGGTGACGATTCTTTTAACAAATTATATATTATATATTGTATATTGGAAACTAATTGTCATCAGCGGCTTCTGTGGCGCAATCGGCTAGCGCGTCTGACTGTTAATCAGGAGGTTGGTGGTTCAAGCCCACCCAGGAGCGGTTTAATTTTTGTATATTTTTTGGCGACAGTGAGGAGGATGGGTGCCCCTTTATTCTATTGTGTGACTCTGCAGGGACTTTACTGGGTCGCTAGCCTGTCGATTGTCGTGTCGGACTTTCACCGGACTGTCCTAGGTTTTACCCACTGGCTGGCCAGCGGAGAAAGGCCCTCCCTTGCACTTGGTAGTTCATGTTCTCGACTGACCTCATCTCGTTGCCATCCAGCTGTACCATATACTCTTCTGTACTAACTCGAGTGACATTGTTCGCCAACTTTCCGGTGCCACCAGCGCCTGTTTCATCCCACTCTACACTTCTAGCCAACTCTTACCCTGCACTATACAAGCGACCAAAAACGAGCTCCCTCCCCCCGTTTTATTCTGACCTTACCTATTCCTTGTTTTCTACAACGCGCACTGTCTACAGGACCTTCTCCCTCTCTACATACACTTTTGCTTCGCCGTATTGACCCTCCCCTCCATCGGCACCATGTCGACCGACGCCCCCACTGACGATTTCGACGACTTTGGCGACTTTGACGACTTTGAAGATTTCCAGGATGCGACAGCCGAAGTATCCACGTCCACCTCGGAATCACCAGTCTCGGAGGCCGCAACAGAACCACCAAGCTTGGCCCACTTGAAGCTCGAGCCTACCCCTGAGAACATTTCACTCTCGCCCGCCCTGCCGATGTCCGCCCTGAATGTACCCCGGATGGCGGGGCTACCACTCGACCACGCGAAACGGAACCTGCTGGAGGCGTGCCGGAGCACTACGTTCCAGTTGTTTGTTGAGCCGCTCGAACCGTTCGACCCGGCGCTTGTCGAGGAAATTCACCGTGATATGCAGGCCCATTTCAACCAGCGTGAGGATTCCGGTCGGTCACCGATGAGGTAAATGGAGTGAAGTAAAAGACGGAGGGGGGAGGAGGGCACCTATTTAAATCCCTGATTGAGACTAAACTGTGGGGAAGGGCTACTCTGAAGCGGGTCATTCACTTGCTGTTCGCCCTGCGTTGGTTAGTTTCCAACGACTCCCACCGCACCCGTGAGCTTACCTCACTTTACCATATCTATATCTATATATATATACTTGCAGTCCCAGCTTTGCCCGGACACCGCAGCCGCCAAGTAGTCGCCACTGGACCACGCTAGCTGAGAGTCTCTCCATGAAGCCGTCGCGAAAGGCACGCTGGGAAGGGTCTAGGTCCGAAGAGGTGTGCCTCCAGTCCCTACGTCTACGCCGGAGAGTAAGTCCGGCCCACCTTAGCCCCTGGATGCCATCGCCTTATACGACGGTCAGCATTAGAATGTACACGCTTGCAGTCCCACCACCCAGCTCTAACTGACTGCCCCCCCCACTTGCGCTTGCCTTTACAATACATACCGTCAACCTACACGCTATCCAGCAGTTTCCCAATGCTGATTCACATCTAGGAACGCGGTCACCCGACACGGACAATTCGGTACGTGTGCCACCACGCTCGCATTACCATAATAGCCAGGCGGATCTAGTACCAGGCTTTCCATCCGGCTAGAAGCACATATGCTGTCCGATGGGGCTTCTAGTAGTATGGCTAAATATTGACTTCTGACGATCCCACTTTTGACTGGCTCCCAACAATCCCCCGTCACGTTTAGCCAGAACTGATCCTCAGCCGCCTCCTTAGTGCTGCACGCTGCTACGCGGGGCCTTCCCAGACGCTACTGGATTGTCTCGAGCTGTACGCTAGCGGGTCACTCGACCCTAAATCTCGCATCGATTCGAGTAAGCCAGTAGCTTCGCTCGCGAACTCGGCACAGGGAAACACCCAGCCACCTAGCAACGACGGTGCTGAATCGTCGCTGCCACCTGCACCGGCTGCCCAGCCACCGGCCGTGGTCCCACAGCCGCTACCGCCACTGTCGCCGTCGCTGCTGGCCCTTGTCAACAGTCTT
This sequence comes from Tieghemiomyces parasiticus, assembly GCA_027575765.1. Lineage (NCBI taxonomy): Eukaryota > Fungi > Kickxellomycota > Dimargaritomycetes > Dimargaritales > Dimargaritaceae > Tieghemiomyces > Tieghemiomyces parasiticus. The sequence continues at coordinate 18,816 of JANBPT010000709.1, forward strand.
CCCGATCTCTCATTCATACTCGGCGACGAGCTAGCTCAGTGACGAGGCAAAGGGTACATAGATATCACCGGGCTATATATATAATATTTATTTATTTATAAGTTGTTTTAACCCCCAGGATAGCTTACCCAATTGAATCACCTCAACCTTCCTAACCGAGCTCCTCTTATAACCAACACGGGTGTTTATGCGAATGAATTAAAATCTTCCGTTATTGCCGTTCAAGAGTCAGAAAATAAAAGGCAAAGTAGTGGGGACCACAGGAGACGAGAGCAGAGACAAGGAATCCGATCAAGGCTGGTCGGCTGGGAGCAGGACGCGCAGGCGGCTACCGGCAATGTGGATGGTGTCGTGGAGGGCGGTTTCCATTTCTTTCTCCCGAGAACTATTATGAAGCCGGTCCTGGAACACCGGGAGTAGCTCCTCTTTGGACCGCCCGTCGACAAAAATGAGAAACCTAAACCCGTACTTCTCTTCATACGCCCTATTCAACTGCGCAAATGTCTCCAGCAGGGCCCGTTTCGTCCCCACCTCCCGGGGCTCCGGCTCGGTCCGTGCCCCCGGGGCCCCAGGCAGCCCACCGGACTGTTCGGCCCGGCTCAACACGGACAACTGCTCCAGGTCCCGACTGCCCAAACGCGGGTGGGCATTAATGACCGCCACCCTTTCCGCATCGCTTAACGCGGCCGCATTCCTCAGGAGGCCATCGGCTGCTTGCAGGACGGCCGGATAGGAGGTGAAGGGTCGGCACCGGTACAGTCGATCGCCCAGTACATCCGCACTCTCGAAAAACACATTCATGGCCGCACGGAACTCCGACAAGGTACTGGTGTTCAACTCATCCAAGGCGGGCAGCCTGGGTAGGCCGGCGGCAGTGGAAGTGGCAACGTCCCCCATTGGCGATTCTTACTATTTTTTTCCAGGAATGTGAAGCTTCTTCAACTGAACAGGCGACAGAGGGGCGTTGGACAGGTAGCGAAACGCCAAAATAAATAAACAATAATTTGTCAGGTGGAAGTGGGACGCTGGTTCAGCGCATTGTGTTAAGACGGGATGGGCAAAGCGAAGGTCACAGGGCCATGGGTGGCGTCGACGGCAGTCCCAATGGATTGTTGTACTTATACATGTATTGGGTCTGAGACTACTTGTCATAACGACAAAAAAATGTGTGCCTTCTACCAGAATCGAACTGATGACCTTGTGCTTACTAGGCACACGCTCTGCCAACTGAGCCAAGAAGGCGGATATTATTGTGAAGCCGAGCACGGCTTCTCCCTTTGAGGAGCTGTAATAGGCCGCGCCTATACAACCATCAAAAAGTAACAAAAGAAAGGAGACCGGGCGACCTCGGGGAGAGGCCCGGAAGAGACGGGGGGCCAGCCAGGCCCCCCACCAATTAGCGTCAATCATTTATTATAGTCATTGTATATAAGCCGGGCCCAAGTATGTAACACAGGACCCGGCAGCTTATTCCCGATTCCTGTCCCATAGTGCCATCCGTTGGCACTATTTCGTTAGTAAAGTCTAGTACCAACATCCCCTCAAGCTCGTTTGTTGGTAACGTTTCTAGATTTTGTTTTGAGGTTTTCTCCGTCAATAGTTAACCTATCGAACTTTGCGTTACAGATTCGGACAGCCCTGGTCCGACTGTACTTTCCTGAACTCTCCACTTCGTCTCGGAGGTTCTTTTGAAAGCGGGACTGGCTCCAGATACCAGTCCGCTTTACATTATTTGGCTTTCCGACATTGATTTGAACTTTTAAATATATCCAGCGGGCACGTCATTACCCCGAAGTTTTAAACAATCGCCAATACCCATTAGGGTAACGGCGGTTCTAAGTTTAAGGTTACTCGTGGTCTGTAGGGAGATGTCGGTCACTTCCCCCGCTCTCGAGTATAAGATTCGAGCCCGCAGGGGTAAGTCAGAGGTTACCATCTTTTTCCTCCACATTATTATTCATCTTGTCTCTATATCTTGTTATTTCTTAAATAGTTGGGACAGCATTGCGGTCCCATACTGTTTATGTTTACCTCAGTAGTAAACAAACATTTCCTGCCTCTTTTTGCCGTTGGACACAGACTGTAGTTGCGTACTGTCCAACTGTTGTCTCTAGCCCCAGAGCCTAGCACCACATTATTGTTGTGAGCGATATGCATAAGACGTGTAACAAAAGGAAACTAGTCAGAAGGAGTTGTAGAAATAATGGGGCAATGGGCAATTTGACGGTAGAGTCAAGGGTGAATACAAAATGGATCGGCAAACATGAGCAGAGAGGACAAGGTTTAAACTTTAGGATAGACAACTCCAGATTGGAAATTGAGATATAACTGAAATTTACTACTAGGTGCGGTAGGCGTAAATCGTACTAAAATATCGACCAAGCTTTAAAACTTCAAACGGGGATTGGGGATTGTTAGTTTGGATGTTAGCTGTTTTTTTATTGAGTGGCGACCCTTAGGTCTTTGTATACGTGAATGGTGGCCAGCATCAATCAAGTGACTAGTCAGCCTGGACTAGGGGAATCCAGGACGACAGGCCGTGGCGGGACCGGGCGCCGGCGTGAATAGAGGGGCAGCTAGGTAGCCACCAGAGCCAGGGTAGAGAAAAGAGAAGGTCCTAGAAGGATAGGAGGCGGCGGCGCCTGGAATGGAAGCGATGTTCAAAGGCCAGGAAGAATGAACGCCTATCGAAAAGGATAGATGGAAAGCAGGTTAAGAAAGGGAGGATAATGGATCTGGATAAAAGCGTGAAACCTGGATAATGCAGACTACCAAATAAGTAGGCCATCATTAATCGGGATCAAGCTATGGGGCATGGGGTGCGCGGAGGCGTGGATGTGGCATCAACCAATGATCCAATGAGATTATCATTGGGAAGGCATTTCAATCGACTACGATGCAGAATGGGATGGTACAGTCACGGTGCTAAGGAATGGAATAGGAGCGGAAAGTAGCAAGGGATCAACAAAGGACGTAAAAGAGTAGCGGGTTACTATGAACACCAAGTGGTACAGAATAGTAGGTGGTAGACATGCAAGTTCAATACAACTGGGGCCCTTAGGTTGGTGGGAGTCGGTTTCGTGGCAGTGTGGTTGTTAGCTAGTTGGTGAATGGTATCACCAAAGGTTACATAAGACTGTACATATATGAAGTATTCCCGAGGTTTGCATAGAAGTGTTCATGCACTGTAGGCGGGATGTGCCAATGGTTGTAAGTGCCATATGCATGACAGCAATTGTGAATATAGCAAGGTGCAGTAGCAGTTGCAACTGCAGCAGGACGCAGTGGCAATTATGAGAGTAGTAAAGTGCGAATGATTCTATGAGAACCACAGTAGAGAAAGCAGAGGAAGTAGATTCAGATTTGGCTGAAGGGTGGTTAAACTTGGTAGGATTGGCATGGTAGTGGGAACAAGAAATATTGGCAAACAAAATGAAAAAGGCTGGCATTGAACAGATTGACATGTAAAGAATGGCCGGGATACGGTAACTATGCAGGCCGGGCAAGCTAAATTGACCAGCTAAAGATAAAAGAGTACCAGGTTAAAATTGGCTCTTAACTATAGAACTGGATTGATTCGCCAGACTGGACGTCAGGAGGGTACGGCCAACTTCTAGCGGAGGTGTCGTTCGGCCCGGGAGCTTGTTCGATCTTTGGATGGTCAATTTGTGCGAGCACAATGGCGAAATAGGGCGTAGTAGGCATGGCCTTCCGTTCTCTCCGGTAGCCTTAAATTTTGGTATGTAGAAAACCAATAGGATGCACCAATGGCTTTGTGAAACAGACCCAGTTTGGACCAGTTTTGAATTTTTATTATTTTTTTAAAACAATACGGAACAAAAATACCGACTTGGAGACAAGATATACCAAGAGCTTGATTGTACTATGTTTGAGCTAACCACCAGAGAAGGCAATAAATAAAAGGAGATCGATTATGCGCCAGTGTTTAGGGCGGGACAAACAGGGTTTAGAGGGCAATAATTGTGTTCCAAACCAGGGGTGAGCCATTAATAGGGTTGTACCGCGCCCGCTCCACATAATTGCCCCTCCCCCGGCTACTGGGTTTGTAGATCATTGCCACATTAGCTTACTGGCGGGTAACAGTAAGGGTAAGACCCTGAAGGGGTGGGGGCCGAAATCAGTGGAGTTCAACTTAGTAGGAGGGAGGCCTATCGCTCATTATGCAACCTCAGTTAGTTGGCGGTCCTGCAGCCTGCCCTTCCCTGTATAGGTGAGAGGGGAGGTATTTGCCGTCGATGAAATTTTGCCGTCAAAAGGTCTTTATTTCCACTCAGCCTTTTGAATGCAGTACTATTTTAATGATCGGATGGGGGAAGTTCTAAATGCTGGGATGAGGATTATTCACAAATGGGGGATATACAAAAATGGCGAGTATCGGGTAGCATGGTGGACTGTACAGGAGGCTAATCAGCCGTAAACTCAAACGAAGATGGGGTGCATCTTGAAGGCAGTCGCGTTGGTCTGACGCGAAACTGGCACGGGAAGGACGCGGGATAGACGGGGAAGCGGGGCTTCGATGATATCCACGATCCGCGGACTGGGAGCGGGTGATGACTGGGTCGAAAAAATGTCGTGAAGTACGGGTGAGGACTCGAGCGAAGCGTATAAAGGCGGAGGGGACGAGGACAGAACGGAGGAAGTAGACGTGGAGCGGCCGCGCAGGCTAGTACAGACGTCGTCTACCGGTGAGGTGCAGTACAGGCCTAAGGCCGGGGCCAGAGTGGTCACCGTTGACGTACCAGCCTTGGCGAACTGAGAATAGTCCAGGCTGGGCAGGGCCTTGTCGTTCGAGGTGGATTCCGAGCGAGGACGAAAGAGCGAGGGCAGGGTGAGACCGGCCTGGTGGGAGACAGGCTGCAAGGACGGGAGGTGCGGGGTAGGCGGGGCCGATACGGTGGTACAGGGCATGCTGAACTTGGGTGTGGACCGAATGGTTGTCTGGTTGGACGCCGAATAGGGGCCCTGGCGACAGACACCAGTCGTCTGCTTAGGCGTACTCGACACCGCGCGGCTCAACGAGTTGGCGGCAGGGGTACGTGGGTGGAAAAGAGGTGCGGAATGGGGATAGGCGGGGGGAGCGTAGGGCTGGTAGCTGTAGTAGTGGCGAGGGTATCCCGGCACCCGACTAGGGGCAGCAGACAGGGTGGCAAGCTGGTGGGGGCGGCGCTCACGGCGCACGGAATTGGTGTGGGTGCGCTTGTGACGAGTAAGCTCATCGGAGCGGGAAAAGCGCTTCAGGCAACCGTCGAAGTCGCAGGCGTGAGGCTTCTCGCCGGTGTGGGTGCGGATGTGGCGGGTCTGATGCTCGAGGCGCACAAAGGACTGGGGACACATAGGGCAGTGGTACGGCCGGGGGCGGCTTTCCTTGGCTGGCTGGCTCGGGGCGGTCAAATAAGTCATAGTGGTGAGGAGGGTATATTGGGGTGCTCAGGTACGGGATGGGTGGCCGTGTTGATGTTCCCAGGGTTGATGGACGGGCTGAGTGCAGCGTTCGGCAGGGGCGGTAGGAAAAACCAAAGAGAAGAGAGTTACTAAATCAAATAAGGACCGGTATTAACGCAGGACATAGTTCGCCAGGGACGAGAGACGTTAGGATCGAACGGCGAGGGCAGAGTGGTGTGGGTGTTGGGGCAAAGACCGACAACCAATACAATGAATAAGCCGATGACGAGCGGGAGAATGATCATTGACGACTGTGAACCACAAGCTGGGGTCTGGAACTTGTAGCGGCTGATGAGCGTCTTTGATGTGAATACTGCAAAGATAGCCGTCGATCAGGCGGAGCGATGCATGAGCTAGAGAGGAACGGGTCTGGTATGGGGGAAGTGGCTGGTGAGCGATGTGGGGGAATGTCCATCCGGCCAGCCAGGCGAACAAGCTGGGGTTTATATATCTATTCGGGGTGGGGGAAGAAGAAGTGGAGTGCGTTCACCCGTGTTGCCGCCACTCTCCGGGGGATGGGAGGGAGAGAAATGAGGGGATTGCAGAGCACAGGAGGCTTAGGGGCAGGGACCTGCGGTGACGGGCTGTGGGGCCTGCTGAGTGACTGTATGCACCAGAGACGGTGAGGAATTCCGTGATTAGCACTTGCGTAACCCCATCCTTCCTCCCTCTCTCTCGCCTATGGCCATGGCTACGGCTATCGCTATATGGCCTACGAGGGCGGGGCGAGATGCGGTGGATTCCGCAGGGCGGAGTGTTGTGTCGAGGAGGTAGAGGCGGGGAGGGGGGACAGGGTGGGGTGGCAGTGAGGCCTTGTGGCGGTGGCAGGGCTCAGCGGGAAGCCTGGTGGAAGTGGGGTGGAGGGGTGCTGTGCAAAGAAGGGGTGGGGTTGGGATGGGGGGAGGCTGGCCTCCTGCGACCCACGCGACAGACCAGGCCGTCCCTCAGCTCTGCATGCGTCCCCTCAGGTCTCCTGCGCATCGCAGCAGTCCTTGGCAAGAAAAGCGTGTGTGTATGCGCAGAATTAGACTCATGCAGCCGCGCTCTTCCGTCGCACACATACACGCGCCCTGTCCACCATCCAGACGTTCACCTGC